>KB672979.1:10760420-11019775 GCA_000349145.1 Anopheles dirus
AGTGTACGCCGGAGAGACACACCAGTTGTGTGTGTGTGGAGGTCGATTATCCAAAGTATGCGAGAGATACGATCGGCTCTTCGTTGAGGTCGCGTCGCGCATTGCTACTACGGGGTGAAGTGGGAATGGACTTTGGCATTCCTTTGGCCGCTCTCTCGATCACGAAGTGCGACGACGTCCTGCTGCTGCTGCTGCTGATGCTGCTGTGAATAGAGGAATGTCTGTGTGTGTGTACAGCTCGTCTTCACATCATGTCTAAGGTCTTTACGAAATCATGTCTAGAGCGAAGAAGGCTTGCTTTGATGTTTCGAAACATGTGACCATCGTCTGGCAGCCATCGAAGAGGGGAAATCGAGCTCGCGCGCGTGCATATGTGTGTGGTAGTAGTAGTAGTAGTAGTAGTAGTGGAGGAGAAGTCCTGCTTCGCGGCTTATGCCAGTAATCATAATTTTGACACATTTTTAACGAGAAATGCCTGCTGAGATGCTAAAAGCGAGAAGGAGAAACGGACGTCGGATGGACGCGCATAAGACGAGATGAGTCGAGTCGAAGAGTGTGGTGTGCTGGCTGGGAGGGTATAAAAGCATAAATCAACGATAATTGTCCGTCGATTACATTTTAATTTACACATCATCATCATCATCATCATCATGATGGGTGCTGCCCTGCGCGGATGCATACAACCGTACAGACACACACACCACACACACCGAACGAAACGTGCACGTGGTGGCGGATCCGCATTCGAATGGAACCGAATATCTTTTGATACGTCCCTCGGTCGGTCAAAGGGAAGCCTGTGAAGCGACGGAGAGATAACCGCGTGCTGTGCTGTGCAGTGAAATATCATTCCGATGGGCCTCTGTCCTCCACACTCGACCAAGGAGGAGAAGAAGAAGAAGGAGACCCTTAAGACCGACCCGCCGCGGCGGGCCTCATCGGTTTCGGTCCCGCGGTGCACACACGTTGGCCGCTAATTAATGGTTCAATTTGTTGTGCCCGTGCGCTGGCGGGGTCAGCCACTGTGACTGCGACTTTTATAATATTGTATTTGCTTATTTATGTACCTGCTTTGCTCTGTTACGCTCGTGTTCGGCTAATTTTTCCTCTCCGCTTTGAAACCGTTGTGTAAAGCTGCTGGTGGCTGCTACACCGCCAAATCTAATCAGCCAGCCCGCCAGCCAGCCAGCCAGCGAGTGCGCCATCAAGGTGCGAAGCTTGATGTATAGTTTTCCCCCACATCAATTAGCTGCCGCGGTATTAGCGTGTTTTTCTTTCTTTCTTCGGAATTCCTATGTGTGGTGCTTTCTCGCAAAAAAACAGTGGTCCCACCAAATCGTTCTGCATTCCTCCCCGAGTGGGCAGCGAAAGGCGGACGATCTCTCTCTTCCTCAGCTCCCGAACCCTTCTTTACAGGTAGTCTTTTGTCGTCCTGGTGGAGGAGGCTTCCGCTTCGTTATCATGCATGCCAGTCGCGCGCATCACATTGCGACCGAAAGCCCATCAATGTCCGGGGAACGACGGCGCGCACATCAAGCATATTCATCTGCCGCGCGACCGCAACGACGGTGTAAAAGAGCAGCCGCGCCGTGATTGAGGTGATTACCTGCGGGCCCGCGAAGGAACCGAATTGCTGGACCGTGTGCTCGGACACTCCACTGCTGCGCGGACGACACTGGTGTTGGTGATCGTCGTCCGGATCTCTCTCTCTCTCTCTCTCTCTCTCTCTCTCTCTCTCTCTCTCTCTCTCTCTCTCTCTCTCCCGTTTTTCAGTGACCGAGTGGCTTGAAGGGAAACGGAAATGGAGAGGGGGGTAAAATGTAATCACAGAACCGGTTTTCATTTTCGATCTGACTTATTTTTTCCACAAACGAGTGAGATCACTTTGAAAGCTGATTTTGTACAATTAATTCAACGAGACCCTCCTTCGACCCACCACCACCTTCGCGAGAAAGCTCCGACCACCCCGTACCTCCGGATGGCAACAGAAAACGAACGAGAGAGAAAGAGTTGTGTGTGTGTGTGTGTGTGTGTGTGTGACTGAGTGAAATTATGTGCAAAGAATGTGTTGTGTCACCAATGTAATGTCAGCAGTGAAATTTAAGTTAAAAAAATTGAGTGCGTCAAATATTTGTATGATTTGTGTTTCGTGAGATATTGCTAGTTATTAATATTGTACGTGATTAGTGACAGACCTGCAATTTGTTGTACAACTTTCTAGTATTTAAAAACACATTTCTTTTGAATTAATAAACTACTAGACCACTACAAACAAAAAAAGCCTCTAAAGTAGGTCGAGTCTTATCGGTTAAGTTTGGTCGTGATCGCTCTGGACTTTGCCACGTGATCCGCTGCGAAGCTACACAATGTAACGATTTCATCAATCTTTAGTAAGCCATGCTTTGTATACTCACAATTGGTTTGGTGGAATGGAATGCAGCCCGCTTGTTGCTAATTAATCGAGTCATGCTGATGATGATGATGATGCCACCAGCAGTGCTCAACCCTAAGAGCGAGTGTCAGGCTTCGTCATCGGCGGATTTACGTGGAATTAGAATTATTCATAGCACAACAGATGCATGTGCCACTGCATTAGGCAGTGAGGCACATCATAACACGCGTCATCGGTATGAGTATTGATTCAAAAATAATATCAAGCAGGTCATTTCGAAGCTCTGTTGAACGCATTCTAGTAAACAACAATATCTTCCGAACTGATTTGCCATATAGTTTGTTGTGTTTGGTTCTTCATTTTCAAATATAAATCTTCATTTGGGCGAAATAAAGATTTTAAGCCTCTATATGTGTTTTGACGATAGTACTTCATGGTAAACTTGATTTGTTTTTACACTATGTTAAAAGAGATGACAATATTCATTCACATAATCCCAATTTGTTCAATACGTTTCACATCAAATGAGTGATAACGTTCAAATAGAAAATTGAAGCTTTTAACCCTTTGAATATGCTTCGAAATATTTTAAGCTTAATTCAGTAGTTGCTATTGTTTGCCACCAGGTTTCATTTTTGTAAACTTTACATTTTAATTTGACATATGGATGACGCTACTGTTCCAGCGGCTGTCATACCTTTCCTTCTCGACGATTGTATTGCCATCTTTCATAAACATAGCGAACTGCCTATTAAAAGTCAATAGTACCATAAACATCTAGCAGAGCGCGCTGCATTTCCGAGCTCCAAACATTTCTACGATTTTAGCGCCATCTGGTGAATGATAGTAGAAACGTTACACCTTGCGAGCTAGCCAATTCTTCTCTTCGGCGACAGCAGCGATACCTCAAAGGCAGTTGCCGAAACTATTTGGTTTGTGAACCCGGTATAAGGAGTACTATCGTAATTTCATAGGGGACGCTGCGAGCGCATTCTTTGGACTGTAACGAATATCACGCCACCTAGTGTTAAGTAGCTGAAACATTTCAGTTGTTATACACAATACTCCGTACGATAGATGGCGCTGGTCGAATCCAAAGAGATTTGCTCAAATCGATCATTCGCTCTGGTGGTTAGACTTAGGAACTAATGCATGAAAGTTCAAATACAACAAAGCTTTTTCACGATTTTGAAGCCAGATTTTTTAATTTGAACGTTATCGCGTAAACAACAATAAATTAGCATGAGTAGCTTAATTTAAAGCAACAAATCGAGCTATGATTTTGTTGTGAAACTAAACTAATATGGTTATCGTAATTGAAAATGAAAAGTGAAATCGTACAAAACCCCATAGGTAGAAATTATAGTAAAATAACGCAAAATCAGTTCATTTCTGGAAGACTGGCGCTGTACTTACCCCACGCCAGAAAAAAAACTCCCTCGTGATAAAGCAAGCGGACGAAAAACAGAGGCACAACACCACGCGGTTCCAAACATTTCGTTAGTATATTTTCTGCCTTTAGCCTTAGATACAAATTACATTACATACATTTTGTCATAGAATAGTTAAATATATTGTTTGCCTGCGGGGGGTGTTCCGTCAATCGACCATGAACGTTTGCATTCTTTTCGTTTCTTCTCTTTCTGTCCTTTCGCTTTACGATCGTGCGTGTGGCTTGAGCGAGAATGTTTCCTTTTCGGCTGTCGGCTGTGTGTGTTAACGCGGTTGTAACGTATGCTCGGTAAAAACCTCTAGGAACAAAAGCTTTTCTGTCACCAAAACACGACTCCAGGTTTGTAGCTTTAGCACCCTTCGAGGACTACATGGTGACGAGTTTGGTTGCCGCGGTGTTCCCGCGCGAACGGTAGAAGGATCACACAAATCAATGCACGGCTTGAAGCACTAAGCAGCAGTTTGAGGTAGTTATGTTCCTGTGGGTTGGAAAATGAAAAGTTCGCTCTCTCGCTTCCACCGCACACTCGCATCCGGTTCGCACCCTTCTTGGCCACTGTTGCACCGTGTGCAAACACGCTGTTTCTTCTTCCCTTTCTCCTGAATGATCTGCGTTGGGTCTTCCGGTAAGCCGTGTTTGTCACACACACGCGCTGCGAGGTTTGTCTTGAGTGTAAAGTGTGGAAAAATCCATCAACGGAGGTAGTTCGTTTTCTTTGGTGTGGGAGGGATTCGCAACGTGTTGTGCACCGGATTCTGTCGAGATGGAACTATCGAGTGCTTGCCCGGGGACCCATTTCCCCCCAACGCGCATTGAGACATACTTCGTCCGTCCAAAAGTAATAACCCAAACTAACCTCACTTGAGGGCTCCTAAGTTTTTTTCTTCTTGCGAATACAAACTGACGAATAAATTTTATATTTATTAATACCAAAACAGAGCGAGCGCTCTTTCCCAGTTTTGTCAGCCTAACGAGCACACACACACACACACATGAACGAGAGAAAAAACAGGGGAAAACCTCAAATCGCTTCTTGGAATTGCAGAACGGGAACGTACCGGGCCGGGTGGGGAGATACTTTATGGGAAAGAATCTTTGGGAAAGGAATTTAATAAATTTCCATTTCCTCGGCCTGCTTCGACCGCCGTGCGTGGTTTGAGTTTTATATATTTTCCTTCCCTGTACCAGCCACCGAGCATGCCAGTAGATCTCGCGCGCCCGTCGATCCAACCTCCAACCTGCGAGAGTCCGCCGTTTCGAGCGCAGGAAACTTCAAAAACAAAATAAAAGGTCCAAACGTCAAACGCTTAGTTGGGCCTTGAAGGAGCAGGCCGTGGCGTCGTCGCACAAATCTCTACCAATCATCATAGCCCCGAGAATCGAACCCTTTCCAAGTGCGCCCGTTTGAAGGCTCGTGTTCTGCCCTCGCCGCTCCCTGAGCCCACCCACGTGATCTACAATGTCTAAGCTTTTTATTGGCATCCATTTTTATCTGTTTCTGACATTGCACATATTGCCATTACGCGGCCGGGGGGGGGGGAGACCAAGAAAGAAAAGAAAACGCGTTGCCATCGATGCGGGGCCGGCCTGTTTTTCATTTGTCGTCGTCGGCCGGCGATGGATTTTCATTTCGGCTGCAGCCCATCACTCCCACCGGCGCTTTCGCCGGCTGCGGTTATTGAAATGGTGCGAGTTGGGCCAGTACGTATGTCTTGTTTTTCATTTCATGCTTTCGGGCGGGCGAAAGCGGCACCACGCTCCAAGAATATCGCCGTTTTGTCGTCGTTTCGGCGAATGGCACGCTGACGAAAAAAAAGAAGAGAAAAACCACCCCCGCCGATCAAGGAGGCTTGTCGGCGTACCTGGGCCGGTTTGATAAATTTAGCCTTTCGCGCTGGGGATGTTAGCGTTTTTGTGTGTTGTTTGCGCGGGCGCGCACGCCCCCGGGTTTCGGAGGATGTGCAATAAATATGAAATGTTACAAAAGCGACACGGTGGAGTAAAAATAAAATTTGTTATGTAAAAGCTGCTTTGCATTTGCGGCGCGGGGCTGGGCTGGGCGCGGAAAGCGGTAAGAACACAACGAATAAGCCGAAATAAAAAACAAATGAAATAGATTCGACGCCGTGGCGACGCCGGAGCTGCTCGGTTTTCTCAATTTTATATCGCTTTTTAAGCGGAACATGGGAGGAAAAAAAGCACGCTTCACCGAAATATGGGTAGAAACAATTTTAAGCTATTTCGGTTTGAACGAAAAGCTATGATGTGCTTTCGGAGAAACTTTTTGATAGATTTTGCAAGCTTCGCATTACGTTGTTTAGACATATTTGGCGACAATATTTTAACAGATTCGTAGGAAAGGAGCAGAACGGACAGACTTAAATTGATTGAGCTATTATTTATATATTTTTTATAAATAAACAAATGCCTTTTCCAATAAATCTTCTTTATCCTTTTTCACTTTAGTGTCCAGTGATGGAGAATTTTACTTGTAATCTAGCTAGTCTAGGGAAAATAAATGTGAAAATTTCAAATAAAAAGCATGCGCAAGGTTACCAAATGTTTTCGTTTGAGAAATCACGAGAAAATCAACTCAAAATGAGATTAAATAGAATTAAAACATTTGTACTAAAACTTGTACTAAAAACGCTCCGGGTTGTTAAATTGTTTAATTCTTAGCGTACAAGTCGTTTTTAGTGTGTATTGCATTTGAGTAAAATATCTTTAACTAATGATTTAGCCTTTTTTCATGAAACTATCAGTTCTAAGCTGATTCTCCCTGTGCTGTAAATATTGTGGAGAGGTTGTTTGCACATTTCTTGTTCAGTAACTATTGTAACTATTTATAAACCAAGTAAATAGCACAGTTGCAGAACATTAACGCCTGCTGTTAGAGCACAGCTGAGAAGAGAAAGTGAAAACTAAAAAAAAGTTTCAAAAATGAGAGAAACACGAAAATCTTGAAAACTTAATCATGAACTATGAATGTAAAAAAAACTATTTTTTGTATGGAATATGTTTGCATATAAAATCAAAGCATTTAATCGATAGTTCGAGGCTCCATTCCATTCAAACTATGAAATGAAAATTAATATGGTTACTTAAGGAGCAGGCTCAGTATCTTAAAAGTAAAAAAAAAAGTTTGAATAAATTCAAAATAGGAAAGAAAACCTATCTACACGAATTGTACGTAAGTATCTTGGAATTATCGCAAAAACCTTCCGAAGCCTCTACTCTCTTCTACTTGATTGCGCCCATTTTTTTGCCACTAAGTCAAAATTGGCATCGTTTGGCGGCCGAAACTCTCCATCACTCAATCGTCTCTGTGACGCAAATAGAAAAGAAACCAACTCCAAAGTGAACTATTCGCCCGATGGCAAAGCCGCGGTAATTTGTCAGCGATTTACCAAAACACGACGAGCAACCCCAGTCCACGGGGGCTTCCTTATCGCGCAAATCGCACGCCGGGGACGTCCTCACCTTGTGCGGCACCTGATAAACACCTTGTCCCGGGCGAGGGCGCGATAAGCCGCGCCATATTTCACAACGATTCCACATCGGCGGAAATTTATCAACGCGCTCGCCGGTTTGCAAATTGAATCGAAGACGCGACCGATCTCAATTCCAAGACCCCGGCAAGGGCCCTGTGCCTGCAGCGCCGATGGTGTATGGTTCGGGCTCACGCGCTTTTCACGTGGCCGTGGGACGAAGCGAACAGCGGGCAAAAAACACACATAAATAACGGCGACTGAGGGGGCTCGTGGCACACTTTGACGGGCCGGTAGGCCGGTTTTTCCAACGTTTTCCTCCTGCGAACCGTTTCGTTTCGAGGTGCCAAAATCGACGGAAAATGACACTTCCCGTTTGAAGCCCATTAGTGGGGCCGTTCCCAAAGGGCGGGCTGGCAGGACTCACAGAGTGGACGTGTAGCTGGACGCTTTCCCCGTCTCAGAGGGCGCTGATTCGGTATTTGAATAAATCGACAATTTACATAAGAGGAAGAAATGTTTTTCAGCGCTACAAGCACCACAATGACAGTGGTGCTTTCCTTTTCTTGTTTGCTCTGTTTGAGGTAGTGTGTGAGAGAGAAAGAGAGAGAGAGCGCTGAAAAACAACTCCCGGCTCGGACGTCCTGGGCCACCGCCTCGGAAGCACCCTTAAATCACCAAATCTAACGAAAACATCTGAAAACACATCACATCATGAATGCAAATAATTTAATAAATTAATAAAATTATGATGGAAAGCCTCGTTTCCCGGCCATCGCACACCCGCGTTCCGTGCCCCGCTCCCGGTGAATAAATTAAATTGTGTTAAACTTTTCAACCAAGGAGGACCAGCAGTGGAGCAACAAACCCAATCAAGCGGCGTGCCCATAATGAGGTGCGCGAATAAGATTAACGCAAACATTGCTCGCCGCTGCTGCGTTCGCGTTCTGAGCTTTTCCTTTTGCTGTGTGTGTGTGTGTGTGTGTGTATGTGTGTGACCGTGTGTGTGAGCGGCCGCAGTGGTTTCCACTACATGCTGGGGGGAGGGATGGAAAACTAGTTTTCTCCACCCAAGGACGTGGATCGTGAGAGCTGTTCGGCCTGTTCCTTTAAACTGGTCTTTCATTATTCTTTTCTTTTCGAGTGGTCACAATCGTTCGTGAGTGGGAATACACTTCATTCGGGAAGAGATTATACGTACTTCAAGCGCAGGTTGAACGGAAATAGGCAGCAAAATGCTCGATAGTTTCACTTTCACCCGGTGCACACCAAACCCGCGAACCCTGCCTTGAACACGGTTTACTTTGATCAATTTCTTGCATCGACCCGTCGCTCTCTCCCTCTTTTCAGTTTGCTGGTGTATTATTTTCGTTCCATTTGTGTAGTGTTTCGATTGATTTTCCGTGTGTTCTTCTCCTGTGTGTGTCTGTGTTTGTTTTTGTATCTTCTTAACGGCTAAATGTTTGTTTTACAGTTTATTTAAAATCCAGTACACCTAAAATATTTTATATTTCATCCACTAATGACTAATTTTGATTTTGTGCCTCCGATATCTTTTCTCTCTTGTTCCGCGTCGTCCACCGCTTCCTTGCCGTTCTCCCCGTTCCTGCTCCTTCCGCACACCACCATCCTGCTCCACCGGCCTGTGTAGGCGGCTTCGACCTACATTCAATTCTACTAGTCTAGTGGCCGACGCCAGCAGTGAACGGAAGGGATAACGTCAAACTAAACCCCACGACACGACGGTTGAAAATCGTTGCGGAAAACAGTGTTAACAGAACATAAACCTCCTCCGGCGTGAAGCTGACGGGCTCACGGGTCCCGTCGCGAACGAAAAACAAACGCAATTCATGAATGCCATCTGCGGTTATCTGTTTTGATTGTAGCTCAAACTTACTTCCATACACGCCACGCTGGGCGAACGTAATGCGTACTGTAAACCTAATGCGCACGGCTTCCAACGCAAGCACGCCAAACGAACGAAGAAAGTAACGCGAACGTCATCACTTTGTACCCTCTGCGACCGTTACCAACAAGTTTTGATTTTTTGCTCGTCTTACATCTAAAATATTTCTTTTATATATATATGTTTTTTGTTTGTCTTTCTTTGTATTAAGATTAGTTTGTTTGTTTGTTTTTCTTATCTTTGTTAACGAAAACATTGAGTGTAGAGACATAATGGTTATGGTGGTGGGAGAAATCAACAACTATTAAACATGTCTTTTTCGAGAAAACTGTTTTTCCATCATGGATTTATGTTTTTTTAGGCGCCCGGAGGTGGTTTTACGAGTTAAACATTCGCGCAATCGGGTATTACTTATATCGTCGTGCAAAAAGGCACCAATAAAACAAAAAAATCAAGCATTCTACAAGGGACACACATAAAAAATCGTTTTCATTGTAAAACCGAGGGATTTCAATACAATACGAACCCAAAAAAAGAATCATTTAAGCACAAAAGTGCATCACGGGTCGTTAGTAGTTTAGCTTTGCTCGAATTGGGGTGGTACGAAACGGGGTCATAAATATAATATTGACAGGAGCGATTTTTATCTTCTTTTTTTTGAGCCCAAAATGTCACATCTCGCTTTTCGCCTTTGCCAGGTGCTTCGAAGGAACACGATTTTTTTTATTTTCGCCGTACAGTGCACAAGTATTTTTATAAAAATTATAATTTTATTCAACATTTCCATATAAATATGTTTCTTTCCTTGTATTGCGGAATTTGTTGCAAGGGTTGCCTTGTATATCACACCCATCGTACAAAAAAAGGTAGTCACGGTGCAAAAATTGATAGAAAAAAAAATGAAAATAAATCCCAAACTGCAGCTGCTGCCATCCACGAGCCCATTTTTTGATTTTCTGCTCATTACAGGGATCGTCGTCGTCTCCTATTATACGTTGTTTTATTTTTTTTCTTCCCATCACTCTGACAATTTCCGATTTCAAAAAGGGTTGAAAATCCCCAAAAATTGATCGGGAACCGCTCTGCTCGGCCAAGGTTCAGGCCGTGCGGGGCACGCGCTGCTGAAATTGAACTAGATGGAAAAAGGGTTCCGAAACTATTACCCTCGCCGCCTAGCCCAGATACCCAGAGACCCGTGTACGAAAGCCTGCCCGTGTGTATGCGCAACGGACGCACCACCCGGACGCATGGCAGTGGTGTATCGTAAAATTAATATTTATCTTTCACGCCACTGCCGGTTGCCGCTGCACACCTTAAAGGATTGTGCCCTGTGCGCAATGGCTGGCGCACGCGCGAAGGGACGCGCGCGTTTTGGGGTGAAAAATAGAGAATTTGTCCCAAAAATTTTCCAAAAATTTCGACCCTTTGCGCCTGTTTGATTAGGCGCTGGATGGCGGCAGGCACGCTTCGTCGCGTCCCGTACCCCTTTTTCGAGCCCAACCGTAACGACAGCGCCGGTGACATATGCAGCGGCTACCCTCCGACGGTTGGAAATGTAAAAGGATTTCCGTTTTTCGCTTTTTCTCGCTAAAATTCTCGAGAACCCTCGCCCGTCACCCGGGCTTACGCACTCCCCGCTTACTGTCGATGTGGCAGACATGTGTTTTTTTTGGGAAATTTCGTCCGCTTTTAAACTTTTGCTGCGCTGGTTTGTTGATTGTGCACCGCGGCGAAGGGTGGATTTGGATAAGTTTGTGCGGGGCTTGTTTCTCTTCTTCCGTCGCCCTTGAGACCCTAAGACTTGGAAGGACTTTTCTCTCTCTCTCTCTCTCTCTCTCTCTCTCTCTTTGGATTGACACTGCTTCCCCTTTTCCATCCCGGCTGGTTTTTGTTCTTCTGTTTATCCACAACATTAGCGGCAACAAAGCCCGATCAGGGTGTCTGATGATGGCGATAATCCTTTTAACGCCACACTAGCAATTTTCACAATTTTTGGCATTTTTTTTGCAAGGGATAAACGCAGATTTGTACTGATAATAAGTAGCTGAATTTTAGTATGTCAGGAGCAAAACGTCAGATTTAGCCTGCACGTACACATTCGCAAGAACAATCAAAGCAATACACCCAATATCACAATCAACAAGCGTGAGTGAAGCGTTCCTCTGGGAAGACGGCCAACTCCAGCTCCAGCTCGCGCCATAAATCAGTGCCAAACACACACTGACATATACCCACTGACAATCGTTCGCTGGCACTGACGAGTTTTTTCGGTTTCCCATCACAAAACCCACGTCAGCCCAGTGCCCCAGGCCGGAAGGTTCGTTTTACGACCGTTTGCATCGCCACAAACCGCATAAATGTCAATTTGAATAAGAGATAAAACTGCCGAATGGGGTATCATCCCTGTGCAACATCCCGACGCCCTTCGGCCCGGGCGTTCGTACCAGGCGGTCGTGTGCACAGTTCGTAAACAAATTTCCGCCCCGAATTTGGCTCGGCCTGGTTGGCCAATCCGCCGGGTTCCGCTGTGCGGTCAACCGAAAGCAGTTTGCGCTAGGTCAGGAATCGGCGGATTTCTTCGAAGGAAACTTTTCAACCAGCTCGGCTCGATCACCGTCAACCGGCCCGAAAGCTCAAACGGCGTTCCAAGGGCCAACAAAAACACGAAAACAAAAAAATCGACAGCTGGAAGAGTTACCCAAAAAAAAAGTATAAAAAATACCAATTAAAAAGCGCAACGAAAACCGTCCCCTTCGGTGTTGGTGCTCACCTCACGGAGCGGGAATTGTTTCGCGTGCCCGGCCCGGCGCGCGGACGCGTTTGCACTTTGACCAGAGCACGACAACCCCAATTTCCACGGTTCGTGCAAAGTTTGGAAAACAACCGGGCAACCCCTTGGCGCGGATGTCGCCGCAACAACCGCTCGGTTTTGTTGCTGGTTCCTGTTCCGGCGAGGGCAGCGCGTAATTGAAACCTTTTACACGAGCGCCCGGGGTCGGTGTGTGTGTGCGTAAACTTTGTCGACCCTTTTGCCGTTCGATTGGAGGTTTTTTTAAGTGTAAAAAAGGGCTTTTTTTTCTTGGCGGGAGATGTGTACAGAGAGAAAAAAGAGTCAATGCCAAACGGGAAAGGGAATACGCTTGAATTTCACACTACGAGCTGCTGTTTTTTTTCGGAAACTGTTGCGCGGGCCAATTAAAACATTAGCTGCAGGGAAGCATCCATTACAAGCGTTAATATTTGAACTTTGTGTTTAGATTGAAAAACGATATGATACAGGACGATTAAAACAAGTTAGTAGTGTTATAGTTAAGTAGATTTGGACATCAAACAGTCCAGTTAGTAGGCAATGCTTTGGATAAACCATGTTTTTATCAAAAAGAAATCACATTCATCAATATCCTTTTGAAAATTAAGCCGAAACTTCAGTGTTATGTCTAGATACTGATCCTTTTGCTGCTTTTTGCGATTAAAATTTTGTTAAATTACTTTCCCAAAACCAGTTGGGCATTTTCACTTGAAACTATATACCACAAACCCAACAAAAATGCTGATCTAGCGCATAAAAAAAAGAATAGAAAAATCTCATTACATATTTGCTGCTATTTCTTCCCCGAAAGGTTTTCATTTCCGTCGTTTTTATCGTTTCCATTTTCAGTGAGGTACTTTCCCTGATCGAAGAAAGTACGGTGGAACACAAAAAAAAACAACATAGACACACCTGAAGTAGGGAAGGTGAAAAACATCCCCAAATTGTGCACCCACACACACACACCGACAGAAGCAGGACGCACAAAATGTGCGGTATAAAAGGAAGGTCCCTGTGGATAATGCATTCACCCATCGTGAGGACAGCGACAGGATCAGCTCTGCCAGTGCCGGATGGGTTGCCAGGTGGAAAAATGTTTTTTCTTTGCACCCTAGCCGGTTATTGGCGAAGAAGTGTTATTGAGGTGTTTGTGGTGGGTTCTACCAAGATCTAAAAACACATCTCATCATGCTGTCTCAAGCCTAAAATATGCAATAATTTGAAATTTCAGAGAATATTTTTCGAATTCAATACTTCAACTCATATGAGCTCTTTCGAAAAGCGTGACATGTGCGCCGACACTCCACTGAAGGTGTGCTCGCCAAACCTGCCAAACCCTTATGTGCTGCCGGCCCCATAGCAACACCGAAGAGAAGATCCGCTGGTGGCTGGCCTCGCGCAAAGGAGAAAATGAGTGATTTCCCCGCCGAGCGTAAACAACGCGCTGAGTGCTCCATACGGCCGTACGGAACGGTGTCGTGATCGGTTTTCGAGTTTCCTCGAGTTTCCGCTCCGGCCACCCGAGAAAAACCCAATCGAACATCATTCAATTCCGCGCCGCGTTCGGCACAAACGGCCCTTCCAAACGCAACGCATCACTTCCCCTTCGTTCGCAGCTCTCCGTCGAAATTTTATTTCGATTTGTGCCCCGTAAACCCAAGACGTATGTGCCAAGAAACGGGGGCACAGCGGAGCGGAAGTGACGGGAGGATTGGGTGTGTGTGTGTGTGTTTTTTCTTCTGCGGAGGAAACCCCATAATCGAACGGCGGCGGCGGCGGCTGCTGGGGGTGTTTGGAGGAGCGTTCGGTTTTCCTCTCACGGGGGATGAAAAATGTTGAGGATGTGTGCGCGCGTGTGTGTGAGAGTGGGCTGTGGATGATTTTTTTTTCGTTCGCCGTCATTTTCGGCTTTTCTTTAGGATTTTTCTTTTCCTTACCGTTGCTGCTGCTGCTGCCCTTGCCTCGGGGCATATTTCTTAAAGGTCCGGTCCTTGTGGGGGGGGGCGGTGGGAGGGCACAGTGGGTGGAAGCGTTACGGTTTTTGTTTGTGGTACGGAAGGGAGGGAGCCATCGGTTGGTGGGTTTTTTCCGAAGGGGGCGTGCGGGCGAGCGGGCAAAAGTACGAAGTTCGTCTTCGATGGGCCTGTTCCTCGGTTTGTCGGCGGTTTCATGCTGAACGTTACAATTTCCTCCCGCCCTAGAAGGGGACCGGGATGGAATATTGATTTTCAATAACGTACAGCAGCAGCAGCAGCAGCAGCGTAGCACTTTATATTTTCATTTTTATTTATATGTTCGAATTTGGTGTTCGCTACCCAAAGCGGTTGGCTTCGTACGGGTTTGCTTTTGTTTGGGGAAAATGGCAAGGAAGGGCGTGCGTGTGTGTGTGTGTGTGTGTGTATGGTACACGAAGATTGTCATGGGCGTGTGGAGTTGGACACGAAAGGTGAAAACCTTTTTTCCCAAACATTCCTTCAAGCCAAAATTCGTCTGAAGATATTATTTTGTTATTTTTGTTTAAATTTTCAAAATAGCATGTCTCAGTCTAAAGAGTCCTAATCCTATCCTAATTTTAAGTAACCGTCGCCATCACTTCCATTTGCGCCTCCAACTTCGTCATCTGCAATCCGGCCGTCGCCATGGGCAACGCGAGTGTGCGTGAGAGAACAAACCCTCGAGGATATCCTCTCAAACAAATCAGAAGAGTAATGGAACCGGACGATCTAAGATGTGCAGCAAACGCCGCGGACACTTGCATATGTTATGGGCCACATTCTCACGTCCGGTGGAATAAATTTTCACAAACAAATCTCGGAAAAACCCATCCGTCGGGTCCACCGGATCCGAGGACAACGTTCAAAATCAAGCAGACACACTCTCGCCTTTTCCCTGTCTCATTTCGACTGAGAAAGCGGGCGGAAACACGGTGTTGCTATGGTCGCGCTGGCCAGCAAAACCATCCTCCACCCACGCCGTGCGAAGTTTTATTTTTTCTCACGCATACGAGCGCGCGTTGCGGTGGTGGTGGTGTGGTGTGAGCATTAGCAGGCATTTTCGGCAAACGTGTCCTGCCGTAGGAGAGGGACTCGCCACCGAGCGGGCGAAACGCTTCAAACTGCGTCTAGGACAGCCTTCAGGAAAGCCGTCGCCGTATCCTTGTTCAGCATTTTACACCAGCGCGTAATTAACCCTTGAGTGTAGCAGGCTAACCGACCAAAAAACTTTGTGTGAAAAATATTTCCAATTCGGAATATTTGAAATCAAGAAAGGAGCGTGAAGTCGTTCGAGTGTTTTTGTGAGCAAACCGAAACAGAAAGAAACAATATTCTCTCTAAATTATGGACCTGCCACACAGCTGAACTCGAGGGGTTCGGTGCGAACACTGAAGCCCAAAAGCGAGAGACGTTCGTCGCCTGCTTTGGCTAAGTTGTCGTTAGCAGCATTCTTTATCATTATCACCACCACTCGCCGCTGCCGCAGGATATCTTCCGATGGCTCCGCTCATCCCGCGTCGCAAAGCACACATACACACGCGCACCCGCGGCGGAACGATTCAATGTTTGGTTCCGATTGCTTTCCTCCTCGCACGCCGCCGCCGCCGCCTCGACGGTTCTTTACACAATTCAACATTTTATGTAGCCCTCGGACAGAATTTGCCAAAGTTTGGTTCGTTTGCTTTGTGTGCCGGGCCGGGCACCACCCCCTGTCGCCGCCCGTGTGCCCCCACTCTCGCCCCGGCGAACGACGGCGTTGGCGCCTTTTGGTCAGTTTATTTCTTTTCATCTCTTAAATATTTTTATATGCCCTTCATAAGCACCCCCGGAGCCATGGCAACGCCCAAAAAGCGGACGCGGCTGGCCATAATGGGCGAGCGGCAGGAAAAATAGGAACAAAAATACGCCCGACTATATTGCCACCCCGTTCCTTGCGCTCATATGTGCGTACTGGCCTGGCGGTTAACTATTTGACAGCGAAGCACTCGGTGTGTGTGTGTGTGTGTGTGTGTGTGTGTGTGTGTGTGCTTGTGTGAGACGGCAGTGGTGGTGGTGGTGACGCAGTTCTCCACCGATGGCGAACGGAAATGGAGCCTGGCTTAATTAATTAAAAGAGTAGGACGGGGACCAACTGTGCGTCGGCGGATGGATCTGTGATTTTTGGAGGTTTTCCGATGAATTTGCCCGGTCCCTCCGCCGGCACCCAGGGGTTCGGTGGGCCAGCGGGCCGGTTTCGGGGATAATTCTTCGGAAGATGCCGCTCGCGGTGCCGGGACGGGGCGAAACGCAACAAATATTCGATTCCGGCTGGTCGCAATCGACAGTGCACAAAAATAAATTGGAAACCATATCTTGCTCGATCCGCTCTCTCGGTCGGACGGAGCCACGGTTCTTCGGTTCTGGGACCGGTCTGGTTCGGGGACGATTCGAAAACTATGGAAATTCGCTCCGCTTATTGACAAGCAATTAGAACCGGCCATAAAACCATGTGCCATAGTCTGGTGCGACACAATCGCACATTGTGCGCGTGAATCGCAGCGCGCTGGACTTGGAGCGGGGTTTGCTGATTAGTGCTCCGTAAGCAGATTCCGCAAAAGTTTGATGAGAGTGCGACATTTTGCTTTGCGCTTTCGGTACCGGTCTTTTGTAGCTGGATGTTATTTTCCATGCTCTGTATGTTTTTGGTATAAATTAGTTTTTGTGCTGGATTGTTACATACTTCTCTTGCGGATGTATTTTCCAGGGAAAAAAACTTGATTGCGTGCAATAAAGATCATCGGCTAGATGAATTCAAATAGCAGGTTGCGCTTGATTATGATGTATTAGGAAGCAGCCCATCAGCCCAGCATCGATAAAGTGAATTGAAAATTTTGTGGATGAAAAAAAAAGTCTAAACTACAACTTTCTCGTGATGAATTTTCCATTGCAATCAAGCGAAAAAGGACTGATCATCTCCTGCACCGAAGTGATGGAAGTTTTTTGTTGGGATGTTGGATGCTTTTCCTCTGGTTCCGTGGCGCACAGAACTTCGCCCCACTAGACACGGAGCTGGCCCTGGTGCTGAGATGAAGTAGTTATGCATAATTTAGCCATCACTCAAAATTGGAATAAATTTTTCGTTCACTCTAAAGATTCCAGTCCACCGAGGCAGACGGACGCCGCCGAAGCAGCAGCAGCAGTAGCAGGGAAGTTTGGAAGAAGACGCACACAGGCACATCGAACAGGAAAAAAAATAACAAATCCGATACACCACAGACCAACACCAGCAGTAGCAGCAGCAGCGGCACACGATTGCAACGGCAGCCGGGTCGAATGCAGCAAAACTTTTATAAATTATTCATTTTCCCAATCTCATTTAAAATGGAAAATCTCCTTCCATTCGGCGCAACTGTTCAATTTGTTCAAAAACATCGTTGTGCGTCTTGGCCCCGGCACGCATAAGTCATTCGGCTGATAAGACCCGGCGGCAGAGGCGGTCCAAGTCGTTTTTTTTGTGGATGACATTTACAAAATTAAAGCTGCAAGAAAAAAAAACTCAACCACACACACCAAGCTACCGAGAAGAGTGAGGCTGTGTAAAGTTTAATTAAAATTTTTCACTTCGCTCCCCGACCTAACCACTTCATGCCACCCGGACAATTTCTGACAAAGTGAATTTCCCAATGTCGAAAGGTGAGAAAATATCATTTCGGCGTTCCTTGCGTTTTCCATAATTTTGGGAATTTTCCAACGATCGGCATGCCGCGCACCACCACCACCACCACCACCATCCATCCATCCTTAATTCATCATCAGTGACGGAAAATTTTCCGTTCTGCTCCGGTACGCCAATGGGTGTTTGGTTGCGTTTTTTCTCCACTGGCTCTTCCCGGCGAGATGCTGTATCTTACGCTTTCCATCAGCCACCGGATTGCCGAAGTGCTAAAAAGTGGAACGATAAAGGAAAAAGCGCAACCCCAACAGGCGACAACCGAGCAAAAAAGAAAAACCGGTGGAAAATCTTCTAAGGAAGCAAAGAGAGAGAAAGAAAAAAGAACGTCCAAATATTCTACAAAACCCACCTCAGCTGTGTGTGTGTGTCCGCACTCTGCCGTCGCACAAACCACAGCATAAAAATTGAGATATATCAACCATGTTTGCCACCTTGCTGGCCTCGCACGCCAAGCATCCTTTTCGTCCTTAATTTTCTCCTCCACAGTGTGTACACGAGACGCAATGAACAACGGCAACACGCCGGGCAACAAAAAAAAACACATCGAATCAGAGGAAAACTTGGCAGCAACAGCAAAAAGAAATACAACATCGAAGCGTCACCTGCTTCGCCGGCGCAGCGAAGCATGTTTTGTTCGTTTCGTGCTTTTTTTTGGGGTTTGTTTTTCCGGCCGGTTCTTGTTTTTTTCATCTCCCGCGTTCCTTCAGCTCCGAGGTAAGATATGCTCTAAATGGCCTCATCCTGGCGGCGCACGAAGAGAAAAGAACGGACGACACAGCTCGGACCGGGTAGTTATCCGCCTGTTTCGGAAGGATGCTTTTTCCTCGCCAGCGTCTTCGAAGCTTTGCGTTTTTGCCTTTTCGTCACCGGCGCTGGAGAGAGCCCGGCCGGGTGGGCCGGTGCCGAGCCGGGGCGGGATGTGTATAAATCATCCTTCCATTTATCTCCGGTCTCATTTCACGTTCGAGCCATCAAATTCTTCATGCAATCGCTTCTCGCAACCGCAAGCGAGAAAGGGGGAGGCGGGAAAGCCCCGGGTCGGGGGGGGGGGGGAAGGCGGGTGGAAACATTCACGATGGCAAAACTTGATGGCCGATTGGTATGCGAGCTAGTGGTGAAAGTTGTGAAAAATAGGATATTCTACCGATGAAAAACGAAACCGGCGAAAGTTGTACGGTCGGGCGCAAAAATTTTCCTCCACTTTCATCATCATCAGGCCAGGCCAGGCCGTGGGGGTTGGGGTTTTTGCTTACTTGTACGCGATGTTGGAAGGTTCCGTTTCTTTTCATCCACTGCTTTCCTTCTGTGTGTCTGTGTCTGTGTGTGTGTGTGTGTGGGAATGGTGAAAAAAGGAAAGCGCTAAAGGTTAGCCGATTTGGCCACAAATTTGGATCTTTTGTCGGTTCAGCACTGAGGGTGAAATTAACTGCCGACGAAGGTGAATAAAGGGTGTACGCTTTATTTTAAGGTACACTCGGTGCTGCTGTATAAGTTTTGGAAGCGTTTGTGTGAATAAAATGGCAAGCGTTTCATGCGTAGTTCTTCAAGTTTTTGGAAATTTTACAATCTCCACAAAAAGTGTCTATTTCAAGGAAAAACTTTTGTTTCCATTTTTTTCCTAGTGAAAAATACAATCAACGTTTATTTTGAACACTGACGAAAAGAAGGCATCGCCCGGTGGTTGAATGGTATAAATTTGAAAGATGTTGTACGGGACTGCAATATTGCAGAAGTTGTTTTTTTTGTCCATTCACTCCACATCCTCGTTCGTCATTGAACGCCGTGCGGAACGGGAGGCTTTTGCGAAGGAAACGGAGAAAATGCGTGCGTTGCGGAGAGAGAAAGCGAGCCGTCGGGGAAAAACGCAGTTTCACCGTTGCTCAGGGTATGCCCTACTTCTGTAATGGTGATGCCAGAAACTTTCCTGCCAATGGAAGCTGCATGCTGCAGAACGTGGCAAATGAAAACCATTCTCCCTGCAAAGTGCCACCATCGACGGAAGTGCGTCAGCTCTATCGGAGCTACACGTCTCTGCCTCCACCGTGTTTATGCAAGCCTTGAAGGATTTTTTTTCTATTTATCTACCGCAAAACATAGCACTACAGGGCGAGGAGAAAAAAAAGAACCGACCGAACAATGCGTCGGTTGGTTCCTTTTCGTTGATTGTGGTTCGGGCAAGTGTAGACTAATAGAGCAGCAGGGAAAAAGTATTTTGATGTATGGTTGGTGTTTCGCATTTTCACTTTACGTAAGCCCTCCCACCCCTCCCAAGCCCGGTTGCATGTGAGGCCCGGGCCGGGCATCACTATCGTTGGTGGTGTACGAGAATCGTCTCAAAACAGTGTACGGAGCGCTGGGGAAATCGAAATTTTTCGCTGCCTTCACGGAGAAGAGAAAAAACCGGCTCAATCCCAAATAAATGAACACAAAAAGTAAATCAACCAGGAGGAAAATTCCTTCATCATTGCAGGAAAACTTGCCCCGGGAAAGCTGATTGGAAGGTAAGGGGGTTGAGGCCTAAACCAACACGTTGGTTTGTTAGCATAATAAACGTACACTGCAATATTGTACTAGAGGTTTTCCGCATAAGAGATTATTATAACAAATATAACAAAACCTTCGTAAGATGGAAATCTAAGGGAGTGCCTTCTTAGAAAGATAGAGAGAGTTTAAGGAAGCGGTATGGTATGTCTTTTCTCTCCATTTAGACCTTGAACTGATGCATTGATACAGAAGTGTACGATATGCAATAACATGCAATGTCGAGCCTTGGAATACAAAATATTAGCAGCTTAGGGAGGTCTAACAATGTATCACTTTGGTTGGGAGGTAACAAATTTCATTTCATTCCTTAACATAATGTGTTGGATATGGACTGGACGAGGATTGGATTAGGACTGCCAAAAATGTTCTTATCAGAGATTTTTTTCCATGTTAGAAGGTTTCACTTGCGGAAAGGCAGATTTAGGTATTATCCATCCATTCCTGGGAAATATTTGTCCACATTCACACACCCGGATGGAAGGAACGCCACATCCGCATATAAAGTCTGGCCTACAAATAAGGATTGCATAAGTTTCGTAACATGATAACAACAAATGCATGATCAAACATCGTAAAGTGTCCCAAAACGCAACATAACCGAACGATAAACTGTCTGTTTTATTATCGCAGTTGAATAAAACATATTAAAGAGAAGTAGGTGGTGAGTCTTCGTCCTCCTTCTCCCTCCACTGGAGCTTATGGTTGTGAAATGTGCGAGAAAGGATGTGTACAATTTTATAGCGTATAAAACATAATCCATCCAGCCATAAATGCATGATGGATGGTCCGGGCGAGTGTCGAAATCTTGGACTGGCTTATGTTCCGCGCTGTCGCTCGCGCTGGCAGCGCGTTCCGCGCCGGGATGCGCCGGATGTTTGAAATCATAAAAAAGTATACGATCTTTTAACGATTATTTGATTGACCCTTGAAGGGAAATGAAGTACTTTACAAACTTGTTTTGCAATTAGTGTGAAACTCGTAAAACCAACTCCGCGATCTAGCGTAATGTAAAACAACACAACGGATTTTAGAGAGAGTGAGAGAAATAAAAAACCAACTTTAACCGTTCCTTCATAAAAAAAAACAACACCGGTTTTGGAAAACAATACTTAGCACGTGATCATATTGAGTGAATACCTCTAGCTCCCGCCGTTTTATCTACAAAGAGTGTTTTGTTGTTTGTTTTGCCTTGGTTGGTTGGTTTTGTTACGAATTTGGGGGAACCTGCCCACGCACGTAAAAGTGCGCCGGTGCAGGCTCTTTTGATTTTTCGCTCATTTTGTTATATCATATATCATTCGTTTTACTAGATGAATTAATTAGGTCTTGCTTCAAAGGTACATTTGTTAGTTACGGCTTTGTATCTTCGATCCTGTCTAGCACATAGCATTTTGTTTGATTCTTCTTTTACGGTTTGTTCTTCCTGTTCCACGCTTGTTCTCATGTTTTACTCTCTTTCTTTTCGCTAACCGCGGTGCAGTTTGACTTGGTTTGTTGTTTAGTTTTTTCTTGCTTGTTTCCTACAGCAATTTATCCGTCTTCGATAGGCTCTGCTAGAGAGTTAGTTAGAGAGATCATTCACACACAGTTTCTTTGCTTTCCTGAGAATATTGAACATGCGTCTCGTTTCATTGTCGTGTTTGTTTCCTCCTTTCGCTGGATACATGCTTGCCTTGCTTTATGTATCAGCATTCCCAAAACATGTCTGATCTGAGCTACCATAATGTTACGATATACTTAGTAGTTTGATCATGCGCGTCCACGTGGCGGCAAGTATGTTCGAATGTCGAAGGTGTCCCCCTCTACAGTCAGAGGTCTGTCTTCCACTGCTTACTCTACGCACCTGCCAGTAATTGTGATCTTTGTCGCAGGTGCGAACGTCCCAACTAGTGGCTTTCGGTTGTTGTATAATATATAAGGTTATCTGCAATAAACGTGATGAAAACACAATACCATAATTTTTGTCATCCTGAAAACCCTCATCTCTAAGCATTAAGACTTGTTTAAATATTGTTCCATGGAGTACGCTTCGACTGCAGCTAAGTTTCGGTGTCGGCTTGTTGTTTGTGTAATGTGTTTGCGTTTGTAAAGTTTTTCAACGTTCCTGCATTCTGTTGGATCTCTACCCTTTCCACCCGTTAAGTTTGTGAGTCGGATTTTCCCTTATACTCTTATAAATGTCTGTTGTATTTCCGGACGCCTGAGAATTTGTTCTAAGATACATGCAATCCATAGTTAGTATTAGCCATACGATTAAACTCCAAACAAGCAGTTGGTATCTGCCCACTAATGCATTTAACTACACAAACTTTATCGTTTTTTTTTTGTACAAAATAATCAACCGTAATCGGTTGATCATGTGTGTGTGTGAGTGTAGTTCTGCCCTGTCTCATTCGCCTGTTGAGAAGGTGGTTTTGATGGAGATGTAATCATCAATGGCTCGCCTTGCCGAATTCGTTTTGTCATAATCGGTTGCGATGTTTCGCTGGGAACACATCATTTCTGTTGTTTGCAGTTCACAAAAAATACACATTTGAAAAGTCCATTCCATCTGAATCGTTACTAAAGCGAAGCGTCGGTGAAACGCATGCTGTCCTATGCTGCACCATGACACACTGTCCGAGGAATCGATTACATTTCAGCCATTTCAGCCGGCCATTCTCGATTATGCACAATTGATCGAATTTTGGTGCGGAAAAAATATCGAATATCGTCCATTCCGTCCGTTTCCTACCATTTCCCGGCGCGTACTCGTCCACGTTTTGGCGTAGGGCATTTTTTCTTCCTCTACCATCCGCCTGCAGCACACGTACGCCCCTAGGCAAATTAGATACCCCCGGGGCAAGGGATCGAGCCGGAATGATGTTTTGCATTTTACATCTGTGCACCGGGAGCATGCCTAGGCCTGTCCTGGAAAAATTGAGCCAATTTGGTGCTGTTTTGCGTGTTGAATTGATTCTTTGCGTCTCCTTTTGCGGCCCCTATTTGCGCTACTGCCACAATCGTTGATTCCGCTTTCGAGGCGTACCGCTCGAACGAAAACGATCCCTTCCCTTTTTGCGCGCTTGACCGGTAGTGCTTGCTGTGCTCCAATTGTGCTGGTCGATAGGTGGCCGATACCGTGTGCCGATAGTTTCATTAGAAGGGTCCGTTTTTTCTGCGTCGCATCTATTTTCAGGGCCGTATCTTAGACGCTTCTTCCGAGAGATAGAGGAATGAAACATTGCGACCCTTGAAAAATGTGTCGAAATAAAATCATCTATCAGGTTCAACAGGACAAAGCAAGACGAGAGACAGCAAAATCCATTCGTTTCGCGAATTTGCTCTTACATCGGTGGAATTACTCATCAAAATCAATCCACCCCACACCACGTGCCAAGCAGGACGCTGTTCCGCACTCTGGAGTGTAAATCAAAGCGCCCTCCTGCACTGGTGATGCAAATTTTTATTCCCACTTTCATTTAAATGACACCGAAATGCAGCGGCTCATCTAGACCTGGGATTTGAACGTTGTCCCGCTCGCGATCAGCAGCTCAGCGGTGAATTCGAATTACTGTTGCACACGTCCGAACACGGAATAATTATAATTTATGCCTTTCGATTTCATTACATTCGGGGTAGGAGTTTTGTTCGGGGGAAAACGATGCGTTGTAGTCCGTGAATTTTGAAGCTAACAGTTGCAGTGAGAGTAAAAGATAAACTTAACAGCAAAGAGAGCCATATGAAAATCGACACAGAACAGGAGAACTTGTACCCGCGCGTGAAGGTTGTGCGTTTCTGGATGTAGGCAGATCGGGCACCTCACGTTGGTGCAACGGTTTTGAAATTATTGCGTATTTTTAGGACCTTCGGTCAAACCATAAGGGCATGCATCCGATCCTTATGGGTGGAAATTTTCAATCGAACAAAACGATTTCAACGCTCGGAGGGGAAGCAGAAACGCATGGACAAAAAGTGAATGAAGGGACCCGGTTGGTAGCCTTCGCATGCAAAGCAGGGGTCCTGCGGTTCCTTTTTTTGGTGTTGGAAGCTATGTTTCAAACATCGCAGCGGCAGGATGAATCGATACACAACAATTGGAGAAAAAATTGCATTGTATGCGATCTGAACAGCCACTCTAATAACTACCGCCATTAATCGTGATGGATTTGGAAATATTTTTGGTTTAATTTGGTACACGCCATTTTGGAACGCGCAAGCCACCGCAGCGCCGTATCCCACCGGGAGGGTTCGTGACAGGCGATCCGGGTGAATTATTCGAACATTGAAAAAGTACTTTGAAATTCGATCACACTCGATACGTACGAAAAGTTTGCTAACCAGGGTACTTTTCAATAACAATTCTTTTATAAAAATATATTTGAGCTTAATGCGATATTTCTAAAGCTTATCTCTAAACAGAGTTATTTCAAACTGCCTAAGTTAGCCCCCGTACAACATTGCTCATGATGTCAAGGCACAGAAACCATCGAGAATGTCGTCCGAAGCGTTTCTTCCACCCAATAAAAATTGAAGTAGAGACATGAAGCAAAAGGACATCACGCAACATCACGCCTCGCCTCGCGCAGCAAACCTTCTGCTGCTGCTGGGAGTAATATCATTCGTAGAGGCGTAAAATAATACATAATCTTCAATGCCGCGTCCAAGGCGCGAACGCTTCGGTGCGCGTTCGGGGCGTCCGGGCAGCGGTCATTAACTGCACATACATAAATTTAATCAAATTTATATGATCCTCGCCTCGCCGTGGCCTCGCCCGCCCGCCTGGAGCAGCCTTTATTTTTCGACCGTCGGCTTCTCGGAAATGGATTGGCAGTTTACAAAATGGCTCCCGCTCGTCTCCTCTTGCGCCATAAGTTCGGTTCGGGCATTAATCCAACACGGCTAACGTGGCTAGACTGACCGGCACACGGTGGCAGAACCAGCCGGCCAGCGGATTTATGTGTCCCAGCGAGTTGCCTCGCGAAGCCGAAGCAACCAAACTGCTGCAATGATAATGGTGATGTTGGACGATGACTGAAATGGTATCAGTCGTGGTTGCCGATAGATATTGGATAGGTTTTAGCTTTTTACACACTCCCTCACACTATCTTCTCTCCGTTGCTCGCTCATTCCCTCCCCCATGCCCGCCGTGCTCTATGCTGCGGGGTTTTGTGTCGATATTATGGGAAAAATCGAAATAAAAACTTCAGCTTCGATAATGAGTTCGAGATAGCATAATGAACGCTTCAGGCCGGTTGGTCCCACAAACTGGACGACGTGAAACGAAAAAAATAAATAAAATCGATAAATAATTTATTTTCTTCCGCGTTCCTCACGCACCGTCCACCGTGTCCGGCGCTGTTCCTGGGTAGCTGTTTTTCCCTGTTTGGTCCTGCATCGCATCGCCTAACGCAGCCGCTGGCTTATCGCGTGGGGGTGTTTTATATTTTGATAAGAATTGTTTGTTTATTTTGTATCGCGGTTTCACCAAAAAAACACAGCGAACTCTTGAGTTTTATTTCCATCTGTCGAAGAGTGTTTGCGCGTGCATTAGGTTGAAAAAAAGGAATATCGCAAAACCGTAGTTTGGGTAGATTGATGTGGCATGTGTTTGAGGTCACATTCGAGAGAAGAGAAAAAAACGAGAAACAAAAACTTTGGACAACAAATATTTTGTGGCCAGTGCCTATCAAACTTTTTTGGAAACTTCACGCGACGTGTGACACCCGGTTTTATGGCGTTGTTATGATGTCGCTCTAGAATACAAGCATGACCTCGAAGGGTGTTTATAAAATTCAGACTAACACAAACTTTGACTACGTCTCTACTGTGTAGATTTCATAGTGTTCATGGACGTGTTCATGGACGTTGATGAAACTTAAATATATTAAACAAGATATACAAATTAGAATCGATTGCGCTTATCGCTCTAAGGAGCGGCCATTTTCCACTCTGCATGCTTACCAGTTAAAGTTCCAACTGACACGACTTCGAAAGTATCAACGAACCACTAAAACAAACACCGAAGCAACGTAAGGCCAGAAGCAGCCAACGGTAATAATCACTTCATTTCTATGCAAAACACCGGAGCCATAACGAATTCGTATGCTGCTACCATCATCAGACAGCAAGAGCGCCCGAAAAAGGCAAAAATCTATTCTTCACGGCACGTTTGCTTTTACCAACTTGTGTTAACGCCAAGTTTTGGACGTTTTTTTTTTCATTGTTGTTGCTAAAACATACCGAAGAGCAGCGAAAAACACCCAAGGAAACAACGCAACCCCAAAGCACAAACCCATCGATCCCATGCAAGCGTTAAGCTCATCAAGCTAGCGATTATCTGCCGTTACAAATGATTTAATTAAATCAAGTATGCAAAACAGACTCGACTCATCATAACCGAGACCGTGGGCATTCTTTCGAGGGTTCCTAACCAAATCCTGCGTGTGTAGTGCTCGGGCAGACAGAGGCTCGGCGCTATCTCTCGCCTTCGGCGGAGGAAGAAGCGTGATCTAGTCTGTGAACTAGTCCGACGGCTCGATGGGGTGTTGGGTGGTCATGTTTGTTGCTATCAATGGTACAAACGATGCCATAAATATTATCCCACCGTTGCTTTCCCCATCGACACCTCATCGTCATCTACCGCCCAGTCATGTCACTCCACTAAGAAGTTCTCTTGTTCGACGTGAGGGTTCCTGATTGTATCTTTTTTAGTAGGGCAAACTATCATGTAAATGAGATTATGTGTTGGGCATGAAACTATCTCACGGGGGTTACAAAGCATCGTGTTCGTGAACATGGCTACAGCAAGCACTGCGGTGCACAAACTATCTCATGACATCTCGTCTCATCGGTTGGTACGGCTAGAAATTACCAAATCATAGATTGTAATAGATAGCTCAAGGTTTCTTCACATTCTCAATTTCGTCCATCATTCATTATTAGCAGAGCTGTTGTGTGGTTGACATTCGATCAGGCGCCAGATTTGATCTACGGTGTAGTTACTTTGCACATCTGCTTGTCCAGTTCGCGCGTTGCCGATATCCAGCCGAGATGGTAGGAGAGGTGGATTCGATGAAACGTGGTAGAATGCAACTTTGCTGAGGGGATTTGTATGTCCGAATGAACCGGACAGCCTTTACTATATCTGATCTCTGACCAAATGCTTCTTGTTTGTAGTTCTCTCCGATGAAACATATTTTCGTCTTTCAATATTCATCCATGTGTTTGTGGTATTTCATCAGCGTTCATTGCTCCTTGGTACGACGCTTAGGATTTCTTTATTAATAGTTGTGTTATTATCATTATTGTTCTCCTTATTACGATCTCATGCTGATCCGTTCGGTTTCATCTCTCGTCGGCTTTGTCAATCAATTACAACACTTCATATATCACCCGAAATTATATATTACAAATATATGAAATATTAATAATTAATCTTATAATCAAACAACGCCTCGAACTTCTTCTTTGTATTGTGTTTTCACTCTCTCTCTCTCGCTCTCTTTCTTGCTTGGTTACGTTATTTCTTGCCGCTTACATCTCATTCACGCTTTCTTTCCCTCTTTCTTGCCAGGAATGTGTGGTTATTGATCGTTATCCGCAATTGCTAAAAAAAGGCACACAGCATTATACAGTTCCATTGTTGTTTCAGTTTTTTTTTGTTTTATAGCAATTGCCGAAAACGGTATTATCATCATGTTACGCATCCGTTGTCCATCCTTCACTCGCTTGTTTCCGGTACAAAACGAAAGATAATTGTCGAAATCTATTTCCGCTTTCCTTCTCTCAATGCACCCATTACGACTATCCGCTGGCCTCCGCGGTCCGCCTGCTGTTTCATCACATTACGAGCGATATTCGGTACCAGTGGTCATCAAGCGTGCAGAATATCGCTTTGCGAATACCCGCAGCTCAGCCTAACCTGCGAGAACGGTTTCTGTACGAAATCATTGAACAAGTGCTGGGGAAACCTCCATTTGTCTACCTATCTTGCGTTTGTAACATTAAAGTTATGTAACATCCACCAACTTCTTTTCAGTACGCAGCAACCCCTTGGTAGTGTTGTGTGAAGCATTCATAAGGGGTGGTATGTTTGAGGTATAGTTGGGGTGTTTGAGGTGTTATTACGTCGTCCTTGCGTTTGGACTCTTGCTACAAAGCTGATTTTTCAACACACTGCGATTACTTCTACCACACTGGATACTAAAACGTAAAAAAACTGGAATCCAACTAATACGTTCACATAGGTTCTGAGGGAGGAAATGTGACACCGACCGACGTACAAACGGAACTACGTCTAAAACGTAAGCATACAAATTATTTACAACGATTACATCCTAAGGATCGCATCTATTCCATCTAATGTACCGGTTTTTAATGCGATTACCTGTACTCCCTACCGGTTTCGGTAAACTGTAGGATCGATAACTCAAATTAGCTGATGCTCAGTGTGATAAAACCTCACACGAGCGCCACATGGTAACTTCTCTCTGCGAGCGTCACAGAACTGGTAAGACCGGGGACAGCGCACTACGTAGCTTATGGTTGTATGTTTGTAATTACGCTAGGATATATGTACGAATGCACGTGTGTATATACTATAAATGGTAGATTTTCTTTAATGGTCTAATAGCCCTTTGGTTTGGTTTTGACTAGGTGTTGTTTGGATTTGTTGAACATTACGATATTACGTACTGAAGGAGGAAGTGTACAAACTTGTGTTTGCATTTGCACGATTTCATTATCAAAATGGAGACATCCCGGTTATGACCGGGGATCGCGGTGCTGCTTCAACCCCGCTCGATCGACGTCCCCTAGCTAAACCCTTTCTTGTCTCTTTTAAAATAGAATCTCTCTTGTACTTACAGGATCTACCGTGTTAGTGATAACTTTCGGTGTGTTCTAGGTATGTTTACTTGTTGTAAGGTAGTGTAGTACCACCATGCCATCCCTGAATCGTTTCTCGCAGCATTCCTTTGCGAATGCTGCGTTCTGCTTGCAACTGTTGCACTTTGCTAATGTTGTACCATGGAAAACCCTGAGTAAATGGTAACGTTTATGATTTTTTCCTGCTTTTATCGGCGGTGAAAATGGCAGGAAAATCACATTCTTAGTTAGTTTGCACTCTGGTTCATCCCTACACTTACATCGCTAATACTTCTGGATTGAGAGGAAAATTAAAATGAAAAAGGAAAACTTTGCTTACCATAACCTACCGCTCTAGATCAATTTCGTTTGCTCAATGCAACCTTTGCAATACTACGGAAATGAATAACAATTACTAAATAGCGTTCGAAAAATGATAGTGCTTAGTTCGCCATACTATACGTCCACGCTCCGTCTATTATCATTTTCACTGTCGCGACCGTCTGTAGCTCCTATTTATGTGGAACAGTTTTAGTTCACATGCAAGATTTCTTCCTAAAAAAATCTATCATACCCGAAGTAATACAACATTATGTCATTGTTTCAGTTTTACTCATAATAGGAACTTTGTTAGAACATCACGAAGAAGTTAGCCTTTCCCTTGCCATCCTGCCAAATGAACCACGCACGCAAGCCTTCCCTCTGAAGCCTCCATTTCTCTTCTGATCATCTTAAGCTACAGCTACAGTTTACGTTTTGATTAAATTGCCTTATATTTCATGAACTACACGACACTTACGACAATGCATCTGCTTTCGCCCGTAGTTGGAATGCTCTCATATCTTCATCTGGAAATCTTGGGCTATGATCAATTAACTCGGGATTGAAACTAGCGATTGGTAAAAAAGCCTTCCACTGTGTATAGTACAAACAATCGTTCGAAGATGGCACAAAGACTTTAAATAATAGTGCAGGTTGCAGCTTTCTCTCTTTGGTTCAGTCTTGCACCTCAATCCGAGTAAAATAGCTTCAACACAAGCGAACGTATCATCTAGCATGAAGGAGATCGGGGTTCATCTTAATTACAGTTTACCACTAACATACGATCCGGATCGCAACCGGATTTACCTGAGGTCGACACGAAACGTCAGTTTTATGTTTCTTCGCCAGCGAGCAATGCTAGCTGATGATTAGCTGTGTGTGAATTTCTCTACAAGTGTCTTTAGGTTGAAATAATGGCAACATATTCTGCACTCTTCCTTAGTTATGGGTGGAAGTAGCCTTCCTGGCGGATAAGGTTTCTAATTTAAATTTACGTTTTACATTCACTAGCTTCCATTATCATACTTTTTTCGCGATAGCTTAGTCGTGGTTTTTTGTTTTTAAAGGATAAGTTTTACGTACGTATTTGCGGATTTTCTTTGCGATAAATTTTGATTTTTAATTCACACGTCAATACTGCTCAGCTCAGCTTACACTCGGCTGCTGTGACTAGAGGAGACACCCGGCCGTGTAGTGTACGGGTGCCGCCGGTTCGACCCAGAGGCCTCACTAGGCGGGACTCAAGTTGAACGATATTGTCATCGGCGTTAGGATGCGCTCTTTAACGGGCAAGAAAACAACGGCGGGTACGAACCTGTGATCCTGGCCGAGATGCCCGTCCGGTTTGTCGGAATCCTTCGGCGAGCGATGCCCGATGCCGCCACCGAGCGACGACTCCTCGATCAGGAAGGACTGCATCATCAGTGGACCACTCTGCTGGGGCAGTGCGTACACGGCCGGACGCTGGGTGATGTTGGCGACCTCCGAGAGCATCGTGTTCGGTTCACCCACCGTAGCTGCCGACGGAGAGGAGGGCTTTGGTGAGGTCGGCTTCGAGCGCGCTGCCGCTGGATCGGGATCGCGTGGCGAACCCGCACGCTCCGGGCTCTGTGGGCGCGCCTGCTGGTGAAGATTCAGTGCTTCCTGCGATAGCGATGGCACTGGCGTGGATGCCGGTGTCGACGAGGGCGTTTCGGATGAGGTACCGGGCATCAGCTGGTTTGTCGGTTGGTCCTTTGCCAGGGAGACGGCCGACTCCGATTTCAGCAACGGTGCGAACGGAGCCGCCCCGAGCGCTACTGCAGCGGCGGCAGCTGCAGCTTGAGCTTCCTCCTGTTGCTGTTGCTGCTGGAGCAACTGCTGCTGCACAATAGTCAAGCTGGAATGGGAGCGCTCGTGGATGAACAGCAACGGCAGCAGTGGCGTTGCGAACGAACAATACGAACACTGATATCCTTTGAGCCCACCTATCGGAGACGTTGGCTGTTCCGCACCGAACAGTGTTGGGATGGCTGCACCCTTTGGCAAAAACTTCGCTGCCTCGGCCGGGCTCAGACCCCCAAACGGCGACTTGGAACCGTACTTGCTTTCGCCCATTCCATTCGGCACCTTTAGCGAAGGACTGTTTGACTTGCTACGGTTGTTACCACCACTGCCACTGGAGTTGGTCCCATTGCCGAGCATCGCACCGCCGTTCTGGCCACCCGAACCAAGTTTCTGCTCGATGTCCTTAAGTTTGTCGACTCCCAGCTTCCCGTGGTCGCTCAGAAGATGCGCTCGCAGCCATTTGGCACTGCGGAACCGTCGACTGCAGAGCGGGCACACCTCGGTGAAGTGTGAGTAGTAGCGATTGCTGAGATCGCTTACCTCGCCCGGCTTTAGATCTTGCGTCCCTGGGAAGGAGACACTATCTCCAGCCTCACCGACACTAGCCTCAGTCGCCCCGGTGGCCGCCGATGATCCATTTTGACGGGCTTGGGGCAACGGGGCACCTTCCTCCACGATACCGTGCGTGTTGTGCTTGTGCACCCGCAGGAAGTATTTACTGCAGAGCTCCTTGTTGCAGATGTTGCAGACAACACCACCAATTTGGGCACCGTTCTCGATCTCGATGCCGTGCATGCGCTGCATGTGCGTCTTCATGAAGTATTTGTTGCACAGTTCTTTGTTGCAAATCTCGCAGTAGCTGCTGGTGGGCGTCATCGAGTAGCTTGGTTTGCGTTCACCGTACCCAGGAGCAGCTGGCGGTATCGGAACCGATGCTCCCGATCCAGTGCCGCTACCCGCGCCGGCACCCGTTGTTGGACGCTCCGGAGTTACGAATCCCTCACGCTTCGGGCTAGTCATGCCCGGTAAACTGCCGTGTACCTCGACCAGGTGCTGCTTCAGCATGTACACGTTGGCAAACTCCTTGTCGCAGTGCTTGCACGTCTCAACCAGTTCGCTTGGCGTGGGGGCGCGCGAACCCTTCGGACCGTTGTTATTGTCCATGGCAAGTGCGCCGTGCTCCTGAATCATGTGAGCATGCAACAGGTACTGGTTGGCCAGCTCCTTTCCGCAAACACCGCACCCAACTTTACGATGCTGAATACTGTTCAAGTCATTCAGCTGCATGATCATTGACTGCAGCTTCTGCAGATCTACGCTGATCGCCTCGGCATCTTCATCGCTGCCACCGTCTCGTGCACCGTCACCACCATTGCTCGTTCCCGCCATACCGCCATCCGACTGCTGCTGATCGTCGGAATCGGCGCCTCCGTTATCCGTTAGCTTCGCCGATGGGGATCTTTCGCGCTTGATCTCAACGCCCTTTGCGCCTTCGATAGCCACCGACCCACTACCCAGCTCGCTTGCCGCCATGAGCTTCCTCAGCGATGACGGAGAAGCCGCTTGTAACGCCATCTGCGCACTAACTACGTCCGCAGCCGTGCCGCCCATGATTAGATTTAGCGGGCTGGTTTGCAAAAACGGTGCCCACGGTTGGCGTCCTTCATCCTTCAGTTCGTCCGGCGTTGGGAGAATGCCATGGCGTTTGAGCTTATGCGTACGCAGGAAGTACTTGTTGCAGTACTCCTTGCAGCAGATCTCGCAGAATGCCTCTGGGTTGATAACTCCCAGCCGCCGTAGCTTGTCTGCGGAGAAGTTTGCATCTTTGGCGGCCTGCATCGAGTGAGGCGACAGCTTGCGTGGCTGCGGCGTGAATGTGGCGTCCTCTTGTTCGATTGTGTAGTCCTCCCGGAAGCCGTCTGGTAGCTGCAGTGGCCCACTGACTGCTGCGCTGCTCAACGATGTGTCAACTCCAGGGTCAGATGGTTCCTGTCTGGAACCGCCGAGTTTCGCATGCTGCTGCTGTTGCTGCTGTGTTTGCATTTGTTGATGGTACTGCTGTTGTAGGTGCTGCTGAAGTTGCTGTTGCAGATGCTGTTGCTGTTGTTGCTGTTGTTGTTGCTGCTGTTGATGTAACTGCTGCTGATGTTGCAGCTGGTGATTGCTGTTGGACAGTTCGTGGGCCTTGCTGCGGTGCTTGCGCATTGCACTGAGACTGCTGAACTTCTTGAAGCATATGTCACAGAATACGGTGGGTTGAATCTGGTTGGGAGCGGTAGATACCTTTGGTGATTGAGCGGAACGCATCGGCAGCTGCGGCATCGTCTTGCCAGCACTCACTTGCTGCTGCTGAGCGGCTGCCGCCACTTGTTGATGAGATTGCAGCATCGCTTGCGGTTGCATTCGTTCCGAGTCAGCCGCAGACGCGAGATGACTTGAGAGTTTCTCCATTTGCTCTCCAGCGATTGATGCCGCAGAATGTTGCTGCTGCTGTTGTTGCTGTTGCATCTGGAACACTTGTGACAGTTGATGTATCGGATTGAACGGGTTGCTCATGGCGGATAGTGCTGATCCAGCAGCGTCCGTGCTACCATTGCTGGGTGCCGGTTCGTAGATACCGTGCTTGTTCGCCTTGTGTGTCTTCAGGAAGTATTTGTTGCAAAACTCTTTGTTGCACAGGTCGCAATATGCCTCTGGGTTGAAGATACGCAACGGAGGAACGCCAGGACGGCTACTTCCATCGGCAGATGCCCCGAATGCAGACACTGTCGGGACTCCCAAAAGCGGCAACTGCGGAAGATAACCCGAGGCAGACAGTGCAGCGGCTGCTTCTGGTGGAAATGGGAATGAGAGTCCAGCGATCGATATCCAATCATCCGCCTTGGGCAGATTGCTGCGAATTTCTCCGTCCCATTCCGGATCCATCATCAGTTCCTTTTTGAGCGAGATCTTTGGCGGGCTTTGGTTCACGGGCGACTGGTCGTTTGGCTTGTCCTCACCACCAGTGGGCGAATCGTTGGGCGGTCTCAACGTACCCAGCTCGTCGGAGTCACGATCGATGTCTTGCCTTTTCTGTTTACTGTCGTTCGCAGCGTCATCCTCCCGAGCTGGTGACTCCTCGCGACTTCTCTGACCAGCAGCTTCTCCAGAGACCAACTGGGAACGTCCTTCGGGTTCATTTTCATCGTCACTTCTCGGCAGTGACGTTGAACCTCTCTCCGGTCTCGTACCGCTCATGCTGATGAAGCTGTTTAGCTTCGATGTCAGAAAACTGTCGGGAAGCGTTGCACCGGTACTACCCAGCCCAAGAAATCCCTCCGCATTTTGCTGCTGCTGTTGCTGCAGCTGAAGGTGCTTCTGCTGTAATTGACTAAGGTTGGAGAGGAATATCTTGTGAAAGTTGTTCTGCTGTTCCTCCAGCAGGGCAGCTCCTCCATCATCGCCGATCTCCATGGCCGGGCTGGTGGGATTCGGTGAATTGTTCGCGTCCGCCTGCTGATCCTGCTCTCCTTCGGGCAGCTCTCGGCCATCTCCACGTGCTTCCTCCGATGACCGCTCGTCGACATCGACCATCGGTTCGGGGCCGACCGTGGGCGGTACCTCAATGGCGGTACCATTAGTCGAGAATCGAATCGGCATCGACTGTTTGCGACGCTTTTTAGACAGATCGGGCAGCGAGTCGGAGCTGAGCTGAGACGTGGTGGTCAGCGTGCTGCTCTGCGTGGTGACTGCATTCAGAAACGATGACGACAGTGTTCGCTTGGAGGCCTTCAGCGTGGAGCTGTGGGAGCTGTTGGTTTGCGAAGAGTTCGACGCATCGCTCAGGGCGGCTTCTTCGCCGCTAAGGTCGGGTGGAGGTGTTGCATAAACTGAGGCAGCCATCGTGGTTGGCGATCACTAGGGAAAGAAAAGAAAGAAAGAATAAAGGACATTGAAGTCGTGCCGTTTCGATGCTGTCTAGTGGGGAAAATGCACTGTGAAGTAAGTGTAAAAGATTGCACAGTTTGTTTCTATTTCCCATCAATACCCATTAACTAAAACATCCGCTCCCATCCACCATACGGCGATTGACAATAAATGACGCCACTCAAAAACGCCTGCCGACATCTGTTCCAATTTATTGGAGCGTGCAGGGGCGTCGCAATTATACGCAGCTCTATAACCACTCCCGCGGATCGATCGAACGGCAACCTTCTGCTCCCGAAAACCGCTCCAACGGAAAAGGTGCCAAAATAAAAGTGTTTCCCCCGTTCGCGTTTTCAGCTTTGCCTGTATCGGTTGGGAAATAACGACGAAGACAGTAAAACTAGCACGGTTGCCGACGGGGCAGAGAGCTAGGGCAGCGCGAGTAGAGTGGCACGGGAAAGATAAACATATTTTTCGATTTTATTTCGGCTCACGGCAAACTGATAGCGGAAGCCGGCTGGAACCACCGGGACGATCGGTCGGTTCGGACGGTTCGGTTTGTTTTTTTTCCGCTTTTACACCTGCACACGGCTAGATAAAGGCTGCTGTAATCAGTCGGAAAGGTGGCTGAAAAGTGTTTGGTTTGAAAGCCCGTTCGGTGCGCAACTGGAGACGAAACTACAAACAGGGGGGGGAATACGAACGCCGCCCGGCCTAATCGTGCCTGTCCGCCTGCACCAGCAACCGCCCCAACTTCTGGCGTCCTTTACGGCGTCCGTTGCCGGCGTAGGGTTGAGCTTCGACTATTAGTCACCGGCGGCACCCTGACATGCTCGGAGCTCGGCAGTGGGGAGGTTGGATGGAAAGTAAAAAAAAACGAACTGAATAACGAAAACATGTCGAGTGTTGAAATTAGAAAAGCATAAAGCCCAAACAGTCGAACGCGTTCCACGAATCGAATCCTTGGGACACCCCAGGCAGCTTTGTGCGGGGTACGAAAACATAGCGCCTACCCTCGGTGCCGATTAATATATAATTGTCGAAAGTTTTTTTCTCTCTTTCTCTCGCTCCTGTCTCGTTCGTTTGCCTTCGTTATCGTACATATTTAAAATAAAGCATTACCATATGCGCACACTTCGGGCGCTATTCCATCATCGCTGGTCGGTGGAAGGCACCGTAATGGTGTGTGTCATTACCGTCATTAGTTAAATTTTGTTTTTACTATTACGAACCGGTAGATGGGTGGCGATTAATGGGCAAATCGTCAGGCGCGGCCATGCCAGACAGGTCATTTTAATGATATTTCATGCTGTCATAGAGGTTCGAATAAGTAAAAAGCAATCGTCTGTGTGCTACTATATTTGTTTTATTTGAAAAAAGTAAGTTATATGAAGAAAGTTGATGTTCAAAATAAGTCTTCGAAAGAAAATACAGTTCAGGGTTATCATTTTATTAAAAAAGGAATCAATTCATCCAGCTAGGCTTTCCTTATTCAGATTTGCTAAAGGATGCAGCCCATCCAACCGAAAACGGTAGGGACAACAAACACATTATGCATGAACATCTGCGACATCGATGGATAATCGAACAATAGGTCTACCCTGAAAAGAATCTGCAGGACTTTACGGAGGACGATAGGCTTCGGCAGTACCATACAGAGTCATAACACGATCCATAATGCTCTCGACTGTTGTACCGATCGACAAACATGCGTAGCGGCAGGATGTCAGTTGCTTTTGAATGAACCTTCGCCGTCGAAGCTGTGGTCAAGGGATTTGAACGACCGTTTTAAACCCTACACGGCGATGACATCTCACACAAGGAAAAAGATAAATAAGGGAAAGGTATTTAAAATCGCTACCCCAAAGGACAATTTGTATCGATCATTGTTGTTGTGCCGAGACTTTGCAAAGCCATATGTTTGATGAGAACGGTGTTTTTCTATGAAAGGTACGATACGACAGGTACGGCAACAAAAGAAGATTTGTAGGTTGATGCACAAACTCACACAAGCTCTCTTTGTACATTTAATTTACTTTTTATATATTGCTGAAAAATATTACTCAGTTTATACCACATACGCTCCCCTCGAACACGTTATCGGCGTCAGTCTGGCGCAAGTCCGGTTGGGATGAGCAATAGAATATTCAATAACGCAAACAGAAAGAATAAAAGAAAACATCACACTCCTCAACTTTGTTGTCCTGCTTCTCACGCCTCCCCATGGCGGAGCAACGAAAACAGATATCGGCAGAGAAAAACAGTTTTACAAAGTGATATAAAACTTCTCAAGGAATATAAAACAGGCATTTCATCCCGTCCGGGCAATTCCTTCTCGTTTTCGTCTGAATGGTCCCTCCCCCTCCAGGCCTCCTTCCCGGTTGCCGGCATGAACCGGCGTTGTTGTGTGTCTTCGCCACGCTGCAGAAACAATGCAAAAACATTTCCTGAATTTAAAAACAGCGCATACCATAAAAATGGTGCCACCGTAACGGCTCGCATCATCCGGTGGCGCCCATCCGTTTTACACCCACCGAACGAGGAGACGATTTGTTCGAAATCTACATATTCGTCCGACGCATTTTTCAGACAATTTCTGCCGACCTGACCGGGGCGACCGGAGAGCGCCCAGGGAGCCAGGGGGAGCAGCGTCTGGATTCTATCACGATTGCCACGAATGAGAAATGGCAGTTGAATGTCTCACTTTCCATCTTCCATATTTACGGCTGCAAGTTGCTGGAACAAATAGGTTCCTTCTTCGCGCATGTTTTTTTCTCTCTTCATATCCTTGCTATTCTACAAAGACTGTTCTTTTACAACGCGTACCGATTACGCTTTTTTGCGCCTGCTGCGAGATGGAACAGAACTCACTCATGAATCAATGGGCGGGCTGGAACAAAAAAAACTCCAACTTCTCATAAAACGGAAAAACATAAAACTGTACTTCCGCTCAAACTATTCCCCAAGAACTAAACCCATTCAAAACGATCTTTTCCCCTTCGGACAGTTTTCAGTTTGTTTTTTTTTGTGGCAATTTGAATCGTTCGAGATGGGTAGTTTTATTTTCTTATCGGAAAAACTGTCCCGGGTTCAAAACAAGTCTATTATATCACCGAATTTGAAAAAAAGAAACAAAACAGAACACTCATGCACTTGTCTTCTTTGGAATTCTTGGAAACACTGGAAAAAAGGTTCCCTTCCGTATTTGTTTTTTAGTTTAATACCAAGACCGATTTCTTAGGGTCTGTTTAGCGTTCGAATGAGCAAATGAAGTGAACGTGAAATGTTTTTAGTTTGAGCATATTACCCAAAGTATACATACATAATACAAACTATTATCCATCAACCGACGAGTTTGAAGATTTCTATTGAAATACGATGAAACTATTAAAATTTATTATATTTTCCTGTCACACATGATTATTTGAGTTTCTGACCCAATTGAGTTTCTAACCCAGAAACATTAGGATCATGCACCTGACAATTCGATCGCCAAATCGCAAGTATTACACGCAATTCTAAAGAAATCTACTTCTGTTTCCAAAGAATTGCATCTCCGTCTATCCAAAGTTAAGATCACTTGTCACCTTATGCTCTACAATAGTCACTCACAATTTCACTCTTGCTTTTCCAAATGATTGATTATTCCAACGGTTATTCCAGAAACATTCACGAAGAACTGAAGATAGCACGTAAAGACCCGAAACGAACCACTGCGCTCAGCTAGCAAAACATTTTCGCACTGCCTCCGGCGTAGTCGCCATCCAGTTGGATACTGATGAATGTTTGTGGAAAAGGACCACATATTGAATTCCAAAAAATAGTTCCACTCTCGGTTCCAGCCCTCCTTCTCTTGCCCACGGTGCGCTAGTGCGCCCAAAGCGGCCAGCATGCCCGTTCTTTTGACGAGATTTTCCGGCGAAAACCAACGAAAAAAAAAGTATCAAAACGCATCCCGAAATGCGTTTCCCCTCCCCTATTTTTTCCTCAAAAATAAACGCGATTTTTGGGTGAAAAAATAGGGAAATCCCATTAAAACCTCGACGCGAACAACAGGGCCTTCTTCACCCGTGCCGGGATGCAGCAGTGGCCCGGTGCTGGTTGCCGTTGCCCACCGGGTCCGAACCGAACCCCGGGACGGTAGCGATCCGTCCGGGCGATCGACGCACATTAGGGACGCGTGTCATATCGAGTAATGAGAGCGTACAGAAAGACGACGTGGGACAACGGTCCACAGAGCGGTACCACGCATATGCATACCGGTCAGCGGCAGGCGAGCTGAACGGGAAGGGACGCCCGGCAAGGAATTATTTGTAACTTTTTTTCCACCATTTTTGCCTGCACCTACCGCCGATGCTTTGGGATTATGCTTTGCGGAGCGCGCAAATGCGATCGCGCTTTCCAATGCACCCCTATTTGGGCCGATTGATTGGAAACTGGGTGCAACTGTGTCGCTGCCTCTTCACTTTCGCCCGATTTATGTTAATTTTGGGTGCTCCGATTTGTGGCACCGGCAACCGGGTCCGGGTGCTTTGAATTATTCGGTGACCACCAGTATGAGCGCGACCAACACTTCATTGTATCTTGTCGATGGGAACGGAGAAAAAAAAACGGGCAGCAGAGATGGCAAGGAAAACAACACGTATTTGCTGTTGAATTCAAGTAGCATTAATCAGCCAAAATATTACATTGTGTGGACCATCATAGTTTTATGTTCTTTTTTATTGTCATTTTGGTAGACTGTTTGGTGGACAGTCTTCAAATGTATCTGAATTTGTAAAGAAGATGGGTAGCATTGAATATTGTTCAGTGGTCCATAACTTCATGAGAACTCCTATCTTCTGGTGATGGTTTAGTAACAAAGATAACCTTAAAATTAAGGTTAAGTCCTTCGAAGTTCTAGGACAACGACGGAAAATATCAGAATATCCTGCAACTCCTGAAACTTCATAAATTTTCAAGATAATTTATATTCCGATCTTTAGATATTAATAAATATAGAGAATAAAGATTCTTTAAAGAGTCATATTATATCAAGAGACTCATTAATCTCTAAAAATGGAATTCTGATATTTTTATTCAGTTCCAAGATTGATTCAGAAGATTTATAGATCAGAAAGAAATATCCAGAACACTAATAATACTATTTCAACTGTTCCAAACATCAAGCCATAACCCCAATGATTCCGGTTTCCAAAACCCCTAACCAGTATGCATCGAAGAATGGTAACGGAAGTCGCCGCAACGGAAAATCAATACCAGCTTTTCAATTAGTGGATTTCGTAACGTCATCAGAACACAAAGCCTGCTTTCATTTTCGGTCTTATTGCGGTATTTAACACCCTCAAAGTGTAATAACCCGCGACACGACGCGATGGCGTGTGATTTGGAAACCGTGTGGGCCCTGGCCACTGGACAGATTCTAATCCTCTACAACGCGGACCGGACGTATATTGACCATCGCCATCCGCATAATTCGGCGGAAACGGCCGGCCAAAGGAAGACCTACAAGGATTCGTTTCAAAATCTTCGAAACAACAACCGTACGTGCGCGTTCCTGGTACGTGCGACATACGAGCCATTACCTGTGCGGCCGGGAATTATTAAGAATTCAAAAAATCCTCCTCGAGCCTGCCAAGCAAGGACACCACGGTGGTGTAATACGGCCGGCCGGTTCCGTCGGTTGACATTTGCGGGCGAAACCATTGTCAAACCGAACCGGTGTGTGCGATCGCATGTGCTGAAATTTATTGGATTTCAACTAAGGATAATCCACCGGTAGACGGTTGCACGGTGCCGGTGAGACATTACGGAACGGTTTGAAGGACATTTACAAACGCTCCAAAACGCGCCTCCTAAGCCCCCGGGTGCTCGGTTCGTTTAGCCCCGCGAAACATGGTACCAGCACCCGGTAACGGCCGCGGTTCGTGGTGGCAGTGTACTAGTGAAATATAAATATTTATTACCCTTCAATGCGGCGTGCTGGAGCGCGAGAAGGAACCAGCAAAAAAGTAGATCAGACCATCAAAATCCGAGAGCCTTGGGTTGGTGTTCTCGTTGCTCCAATACTATTTACCTACTCCAGTGAGCTGGGCTCGGTGCCGGGGAGCCGGAGAATAAAAACGCACAGACACAAAGTGTAAAGAAAAAAGCCCTGTAAAATAAAATCAATTCTGCTGCAAGCGGTGGCATAAAGAGGAGGAACAAGAATCCGATACATCACTCCGGTACGGACCGTTCGGACATAAACAAAACAATTGACAAATGCCGAATGTCCTTCTGGTGCGGCGTGAGCCAAGGATTACCCGAAAGGAAGGAGATCGAATGGAGCACGGTTGAAAAAAAGAAAAATGGAAATTCTCAGACCGCCATCGGTTGGGCCGCGCAGCGGCGAGGAGGACGCTATAGTAATAAAGTTATATTTTAATGCATTCATTATGGTTACGATTCCGTTTTTCGCCCTCCCCGTGCTGCTCAACCGGCCGCGGCTTTGAAGTTGCGTCGAACGGTGCCGTTCTGCCATGTGGTCGTTTGAATAAATTGATAGTTATGGAGGGAAACTATCAAATTTAAATAAAAATAGCTCCATATAAATAGAGAAAAACAACAAAATTCTTCCTCCGTGCGCAACGACGAAGCTTGCGCTTACCATATTCTTTTCGCTCACGCTCTACGCCACTCCTTCGTCGACTGACTTTTGACAGTAAATTTTTACCGCATTCAGATCGCCTTAAGCTGCTATTAAAAAAAAAAGCGCGCACACACACAAATGAAGGCGAATATGCCATCCGCAGCCGTGGTCCCAGCATTCCGAACGGTCTATGGCGCTTGCTCGGAGTTCGGTGGTATTGCTTTCATGTTATTGCAGCCACGATTGTACTCCAATTGTTTCCTTTCACGAGCAATCGTTTGTTTGAACAAGAAAACGTACACCCTAAGCTTCTAGTATTAAGACAGCAGTAGCACGTTACTGATACTCGTCGCACTCTCTTTACACACTGTCCTTCAATGTCTTACCAGCTATATCCCTATGCTATCTTTTCCTTTTGGGAAGTTTTTACTTTCTTTCCCTCCAAACAGTACAAAAACGCCACATTTCAAGCCATCCGACCGCACCTGATAATCTGCCAATGACCGCCGGACCCGGTGGGAGGTTAATTTTACGACACTCCTTCTCACTCTCGCTCAAAAATCCTACCACAGCTGCTGACTGGTGGTCAGTTCGGCCAGCATCGGAACTCCGCATTGACGGACTCGCTGAAAAAAACCAACCCGATTCCTGCAGCAGCGCTACACCTCGTGGTCACCAATTTCGACTAATTTTATTACCCCGTTCGCTTGCCGCGACTAGCGCTGTACTTTCATAACCCACAAGTCCGGGAGGCTCCGCATGCGCCAGCTGCTGGGCGTTATCCTCAAAAGTAATGTACCCCATCGTCCTCCTCCTAGTCCTAACTTTTCAGCACCTCAGCGGACCGGACACCTTCCCGAAATGTGAACGCTACTGCCAAGGACGGCCGGGCGATGGGGCGCACAGCACACCGTGCCTTTGGAGAAGGAGGAAAACGGCCGCTAAGCACCCGGGGTACTTTTCACCAAACATGCACGGTCGCTTCCAAATGAATATGCATTGTTTTTGTCCGGTTCGGCAATGGCGCAATGGCGGCAGTACGGGGCCTCATTAACGGTGTTACGATGGTTGTGTTTTGTTTAAAAAAAATAGGAGTAAAAATGTTCAAACGAACAACCTTAACTGTAGGATTTGAAGATCGAACGAGTCGTATAAAATATATTTGAAATCGTATGCAAAACGATGTTGATATATTTTATGTCTATTTTTAACTACTTTTGAGGCATACTTTGAGGATAGTGTCTCAATCTTTTCAAACTAGCTCACAGTGCGTACGTCTTTCATATAACAAGACTACATCTATTGTTATATGTATATTCTTGCATAAGTTATCACCGCGATCCTTGCCAATAATTGCGAGGAAAAGTCTGTTTTAAATCATGAAACTTGAGATTTTATAACCAAACTTCTTCATATACACTTACTACATTCGTTGATATAGAATGATTCGATTGTATTGCACTTGTATCATATTGAGATTTGTGAAAGGACAATACAACAAATACAACTTTGGAAGTTAGAAATGGATGAAAATATTAATAAACATGTGAATACCTTAACGTGAACCTTACACATGAGTTTGAAACGTTTAAAACAACCATTCACCCACACAGTGAGTGTCCATCAAGATAGAGAAAGAGGCTGAACAAAGCCACACTTCAACGGCCAGCCTCGGAGGTCGGTTTTGGCCTGGGCCTTTTTTCAAATAATTCATTATGCGCGCTCCACGCCAGCCCAGCCAGCAAATAAACAAATAGTGCGTCCAGCCGCCAGACGAGCCAATGTTTGCAGTTGGCATAGATACACAAGCCTTGGCATACATACGTTGGCCGTCCAGCTCGCTCCCAGCGGTCCCGTCCTGTCGTGCCGTTGCGCTTCGCACGTTGGAGACGGCCGCTTGCCTTTTTATGACCCTGCGCTCGCTCCCCGCCAGCCCGTTTCCGTTCAATTGATCCGTCCGTCCATCCATCGGGCGAAGTCATTTTCACCAGCCGCACTTGCCGCACACATCCAGCAAAAAGCAATACACATCCTTTTTCGTATCGAATCGACAGCAGGACAACGAACAAAAAAAAAAAGAGGCACACAAATCGGAAAATAGAACAGCACACTTCCTGCGCTATCTGTTTCCCTCCTGCTCGTGCTGTTGCTGTCGAAGAAAACGCTCTCCTTCGTGCATCCGTACGTCTGTGTGCGTGTGTGTGTGTGTTATGTGCCATCTCACACGTGCGCTGGAAGATCGCACCAGAGGGAAACAGGGGGCGAAGACGAAAACTTTAATAAGTGACTTGAATTGTACGCTCCTATCTCCACCCGGCAACCGTTACCCTCACCGTTCGTCCTTTTAGAGTGAACACTAAGTTCCGTCTAATTTTCCCCTACCTACACCGCCCCCTCCCTCTCTCCTCGCCATTGCGCATCGGAAAATGGAGGAAAATATGGAAAAAAGAAAAAAGGAAAACAAACAGCTTGATGTGAAGGCAGGCGCGCAGGGAGGTAGTTCCGGCAGCGGAACTCAAATGAAGACAGTGAGCAACATTTTCCAGGAAATCGTTGCCTTCGGTCATTCCTTGGACACTGTCGGCTCCAGGCACGGTCGTTGGTCGGACAACCGTAGGCGAAATATCTCACTCCGTACGAATTGTAACGATGGCAGCGGCAGCAGCAGCGGCAGCAGCAGCAGCAGTATTGTCCATCACCACCACCATCTTCTCATATCCTGGCGTCAAATGCGGGGCCAGGCGGGGCGACGATAACGAGCACGAGACGGGGAGGCGCACACGTGTGTGCGCGTACATAAATGGAAGCTCCCAGCTTCGGAGCCGATGTGTGATGTATGTGGCAGTTACGTTGCGTGAAGTGTGCCTTTGGCAAGCAACTTCCCACAGCGCTTATCCTCGCATTCGCTGGCTTTTGTTAACATGTCGCTCGACGTACAGCTTCAATTCGTGAAAGGTGCTTTTCATCGTATCAGTATCTTAAATTTTGTTATAACATTGAACTGTGTTGTATGTCGTATTATTCGTTTAAATGAGATTTTGCAAGATTTTGTTGCAGTTGTAACAAGAAACATATCGTTATGGGAAAAAGTATTGTAAATAAAATTTAAAATAAATACAAAAAAACATTACTAACATTTTTACACCTCAACCACAACATGTGTCATGTAGACTCATATGAGTTTTTTTTCTTTTCTCATATTTATCGAAGTGCGTCGATGTCTTCCGAACATCCTTCTCTGTTTAGCACGCGCTTAAAAATTGCACAACTTCTCCGACCAGAAAACATCCGGTAGGGGAAAACTTCGATTTCCCCACCTAAAGGCCCCACTTGTGTCGAGAACGAGTTCCACACCCAGCGCAGGCTGCTCAATGTCTAGCACACGTCATATACCGCCCGGCCGATTTGTTTTTGTTTGGCCGCTACATCCTTGCGCTTTCACTTTCGAAACACTCATTTTCCCAGCACTCACCTTCTCCGCCGAGAGCGAGCGAAGGAGAATTTGGAAAAAGTGAAAGTCACTCAGTCTCAGCGTGTAAATGAGAGAATAACTCATTGGAGTGGTGCGAAGAAAGTGAAAGCTCGTAAGCGTGTGGTGTTGGTGAGTGAGTTTTTAATTTTCCACCCATACACGAACACTTGCCTGGACGTTTTCTTCCGACTGACGTGTGGGAGGAGGTTGACTTCGTCAGATGGTTTCGGCGAAATGCGCCCGCTGTACATGGGAAGTGTAGACGCAGGCGTACACGCACGCCTAACCTTCAGACGCTTCATGTGCAGCCTCGTTGCTTCACGCGGATAGGGCAGCGCGATGTATGCGAAGAGCATATGGCGTTCTGGCCCACTTTACGATTGGCAGGGATTTCGACCGGGGGTATAATTTATTGCGCATTTTCATTGCTTCGCTTCTTTGTGGCAGTTTGAAACACATTTTTAAGTGTGTTTATGTTAAACTTCAAATATTTTTAAGACTTTTTATAGATACATTTTCAACAACAAACAACAACAACGGTTAATAAATATACTAGATAAAAATTAATTTCCAAAAATTTAAAATCATACATACAATTAAATAACTCAATTGATTAGTAATAGCCCCTAGGGTCTAAGACTTGTTAAATTCATGCAACATCATCTGCAACATTCATTAGCAACATCATTATACAACCGCTTGAAATTGGGTCAAACAACGCCAGCATCCCAGCGCTAACGATACCACCCCGTCACGGCTCATCGGTCGACGGCATCGAAACCCCTTTTTTAAGTCTGGCGACCTTGTCCTTGAAATTCATCCCTTCAGATTTTACAATCTCATCGACAACGGTTGTCCAAAAGCCGGCGACGACATCAAACAACAATAAACCCATCTCAGCCCACCGCCACTCCCCTCTGGCGGGTGACGGCGCGCATCCTCCCCCCACCAACATAATCAACTTCTCCCTCCTCCTGCTCACCCGCCCACCAGTCGCATCCCGAAACCAGACCAGACGGTTGAAACTTAAAAAAGCGAAATAAAACCCCGGAAGGTCTAAAGTCAACAAACCCGTCCCACCCTGCTCCCGGTCGACCCGGGCCGGGACGAAGCGAGCAAATTTTCATTCGTCCTTCCGTTCGGGCCGCCATCTCCCTTTCGGTCCCTTTTAGCCGGTGATGTGGCTTTCTTCGACTTCAAAAAGTCATTTTGCGCGCTCGCTCCGGCGTGCCGGCGGATCTCTCGGCGTCTGTCTTTTTTACGCCACCGTGCCAAATCAAATCGTTTGTTTTACATGGACCCGGTACAGCATGCCGCCGCCGCCTCCTCGACGAGGGAAAGCGAGGATACCCGCAACAGGTTGCATCATTCGAGAGCATTTTAAAATAATTTCGCCACGCTTGATTTTATATACCTCGAAGCCTTATGTACGCGTGCGACGGAGAGTCATTTTGCTGGGTGGGTCGTGTGTTTTGTTATGGGCGGTGGGTTGCCTAGAGAACAAATGGCATTCGCTTCAGTTTCATCCCGGGGAAGTGTTGAATTTCGCATAAAAAAAGATATCGATGATGATAGAATTGGTGCTATAACTTTGAACTCTTAGTAAAAAGTGCTCATTGTTGTTCTAAACTCATAAATTGGCTGTTAATGTTAGACTAATCGAATTGAAATTTGTGAAAAAAACACTCCTTTCTGACGTGGAAGGGATTCGAATTGTTAATAACCGCAAAGTCAATAAATCGCTGTGCTCATTTCTATTCGCTTTGTTGGGAGGATGATTCATTGTATCAACGATGCCTAGAAATTAATTCAGCTTGATCCCGCGCGCTAACAATTCTTATCACGACCTGGAAGAAGATTCGCTACAAAGTACTGGGATGTTGTGTGCAAGCTACTCTTCCTCTTTAACCTTACGCTTTAACTTTTCTCAAAAGAACGATACTTCTGCCCTCAACTAGAGTTCATACAGCTTGGCTCCTATCTGCTCAATCCTTAAGGCACACTAGCTCCGAGATGTATGTGCTCGAAGTGCCTCAGCATTCGTATGATGAATTATAGTTGAAAAAGAAAGATAAATGAAACAGATTGGTGGCGCAGGAATTACGCTCAAAGCCGCGAAGAAGAATGTGCACTGTCTTCATCGAACATGGCGGAAATAAATCAGCTCCCTCTTGCAGTGATTTGTGGCGGCGCATAGAAAGCACCAGCCGGTCCGGACTGGAATAAATTTATGTATGAAAATGTCACTATCTTCCGCTCATCATTGTCATACGCCAACCTTGTTCCATTATTTCAACCTTATCCGATCCATCACATGAAATCTTTGGGCTCGGCTTTCCCCTGTTGCATATGTGATCAGGATACACGCGGTTGTTAGTGGTGTTCCTAAAACTGCTTAGCATTCAAGACGAATGAAAATATTATATGAAATTTTGATTTGTTTCAGGAGTCAATACAACCCTTACAGCCGTCCGAAAACCGATACTAGCACGGGAAATGTAAAACAAACAGTAATTTTCATGCAAATGCTTTCTCCCGCTTCAGTACACCGCACGGCCGTACGAATCGATGGAATGCTCCACCTTTGGAAGAGGGAAACGTGTTCGAGTGGTGTTTCTCGTAGCAGCCTTCCGTACTTCTCGAAGCCTCGAGAGCCAGTGCTGAGTTGTGATCAAGAACGGTTTAGGCAGTTCGGTGAAGTACGATATCTTCGCTGGCAATAAAATCGATAAACAAAACGACGGGTTGCCGAATTCTATGAAGTAAAATCTTAAAGCATTCCTCAAGTTCACTCGCAAACAGGTAATCCTTGTGGAATTATGCTTGTAGTCCTTTTTGAAATAAATAGGAAAATAAGATTACAAATAGTTTAGCGCACGAAGCGCTTAAAAGCAATGTTATATGAGACATGAATATATGTATAATACAGGAGTATTGTGTGTATATAGTTGAAGTTGAAATGATTACAGCAAGAACTCTATTCAAAAATCATATTATATACACACACCAACGTTAGATCCTAGGATATGGGCGTTCTATATAGTTCTACCATACTGGCAACATCCATTTCCCTCCACGATGTTAATTATAAATCTAAACTTTCATTGCTCAATTACTGAATTTATTTCCAGCGGAGAGTTAATTTGATTCCACCCACTAAGCGTACGCCCCGGTATCCTTAGCCACTCGTGAAAAAATAGTTTCGCTAGGGGGAAGCGAAAGAGAATGTAAAAAGTTTCCGAAGGCAAACCCGGGCCAGCCCGTCCGGCAGGCGAGCACACACACACATACACTCCCGCGCAGGCTGACCGACACCAGCACATCTGATTTGCATTAGACAGCTCACATTCATTTTTATGCTTTCCTAAATGTGTACAGCGCACATTAAGCTAAACACATAAGAGCCTAATAAGAAATTACATAAATATTAATTTAATGTACGCCGGCAGCAACCATTTCGCCCGCTCCGCGGCACCTGGCGCCGTGTTGTCTTTACTTTCTCTATCATCCCATTTGCCTCATCCCGGGTATCTGGGAGGCTTACAGGGAAAGCACTGGCTGCTTTTATTGTGGATTTTTTTCCTTTTCGCTTCGGCCATTCCTTACCGCACGAGCGCGAAACGAAAGGATACGACGGAAAGGTGCTCTGGCCGGACCTTTTGGCTTCCTCTCATCGGCATCGTTAGGACGGTTTGACGTCGGATAAGACGACCGGTGCCTACATTCCAAACGGCCGGTCGAGCGAGAAAGCAAAAGTTGGATTAATTTTCACTTTCCATTTGCAGGAGTAGAACGCAAAGCTGGTGGGGCAAAGAACGGACTACTTACAAGAGCTACACATACGTATGTAACAATATAAGAATTCAAATCGTTGTTATAAAAAAAAACATATTAACTAACCTAAACCAACCCCTGCAAAGAACTGCAGTGGCGAGTGAAGTAATTAAAAACCTTCATGTATAGCCCACTGAAAGGCTCTGACGTCAAATATAACTCATTTTTCATCATTACTCTCGTCCAGTTTCCTGACGAAAGCGGAGAAAAACGTTAAGGACATAAAACAGGGAGTGTTTAAGCAGGTCGTATGAAAAATTAAATAGTCATAAAATTAATTTTTACTTTCGCCTATGCAACGACCGGCGTCCGCCTGGTGGTACCCATTTGAGGCCACGTACCGTGCCGGTGCCCGGTGCTCGAATGCCGACCCCACAGAATAGACACAGTATGTCCTCTAAAATGGACGCGAGCGAACGAACGAACGAACGAACGAGCGAACGAAAGCAGTTGGGCTCAAGCGCCAGGACGAGCCAGTCACGCAAACAACGCGTTTGTCTTCGTACGGAGGAGGCGGTGTTGATGATGAAGTGGTAAGCACGGTCTGCCGCCTGCCCGGGACTATCGGCACTGGGTGGGCTGAATGTAATGAGTTCACAAACGATCAAAACGACCCGACGGAAGTGTTCTAGCGCCGCGTTGATAAACGTGGGGCGGCTAGCGATTTCTTACACAAACTGTTTATGCAACCGGAGCGAGCCGAGGAGATTACACTGTGGAGAAAGACACGGGCCGACCAATCTGATGAAGCCATTTCTATGCAAAGAGATCAATCGTAAAATTATTCGATTGCCCACCTCTTGAAGCGGGGAAGTTATTACAGCACGGCAAGGTGACAGGAGAGTGCGACCTTCTGGTGGATTATTTTACACATATTTTAAAGCACTTGATGGTCTTGGAGAGTAGCAAGAAGACGATATTGCAGTGGAGTGGACTGAGCGGAGTTAACTCTTACTTTTCATCATGTGTTTCACAATAAAATACATAAACGAATTTACACCCTAATACTCTCCAACATATTCAGGGTTGTTGGAAAATCTCCAACCATCTTTGCGCAATCAAATCAAGCGATAATTTGCAAATGCTCTAGCTGGATCGGCCTCTCATGAATAGGCACGATACATTACGGCCTACGCTGCAATCGTGGTCGCTGAAAATTTATGCAAAATAGAAAAAAATCCTCCAAAAAATACGCTTCTGCGAGTATCAGCATGTTAACGAATGCAAATCATGATGTATCATAAAAGCGAAGCGAAACATATTTTTTATGTGTTATTTTCCATTTCTACAGACCGTCTTCACTATGTTTAGCTTAAGTTTCGCTATTCAAAATGAATCGCACATCGCGTAGCAAGAAGTCTCGCTTCATTCGACTCTATTCACCGAAGACGACACAATCGACCGAGGGGAAAGCAAGCAGAGCTAGTACATAGTTCAGAGGGAGATAAGAGTGGCGAGAAACTAAAATTACAGATGACGTGTGAACACAAAAACTGAGTGGGCTAACAAATCGGCACAAAAAAACGTCGCCCGCTTCACGCTCACAACTCAGCCGGACGGTTGAGATTTTCTCGTCACAATTTACCAAATTTCCCGGAAGCTAGACAGGGGGGACAAGCTTCGCTCCGGAAGAGCCGCAAGAAGAAAAAGGTCAAAATCTTAGCAGGTTACAAAGAGCAGGAGTAGAAGGCCGACACACACACACATAAAGGATCAAACCGAGTGTGTGGGATGGATGAAAAAAGAGAGTTTTCCCCGGAACGGCACAGAAAATCAAGCGACTTTATGCTATGAAAATGAATAAACTCGCGCAAGGTGAGGGAAACATGAAATCGCACTGAAGGCCGGAAAGAGAAGCGTATAAACGCGGCAGCAAGCAAGCAAAGCGAGGGGAAGGATACGCCGGAACGCAAAAATAAACATTAACAGCAGCCTGCGGTGAGGAGAATTTATACATCCAGCGAAATATGAAACACTCGCTCATTGCCGAGCGCCGGAATGGGAAGGGAAGCCGAAACCGAAGCGTCCAGAAAAGACGTCAAATAAGCGCACAGTTTTCCAGTGGGAGCAGCCACACACCAAGCCATCGCGAGCGTTCGCCCGCACGCATACACCACACATGACGATGCCTGGGCGAGGCGAGAGAAAGGCGCAAAGAGAAAAATCGCACTTTCCGCCCCGGCGCTGGCGAAGGATGCCGGGCCGCGCAAGACGATGCCCCGCAGGCCCCGGGGGTCGTCGCACATAAAGACATAACGCCAACACACACACACGCACGCACACGCAGCATCACCTCCCGGTGCACGCACACATGCGAGAGTTATAATTAATTAAAAATATTATATTTATTGTACATAGGAAATTCAAGCAAAATATTCCTCCCGGTGGCCGCCCGCAACGACAGGCTGCGTCTGTGTGGGCCTGCCAGCCGCCGTTTTGTTTGTGTTTGCCAGCGCTTATTTATCATACATTTTAGCTTTTAGCCGGGGCGTGTTGATTGGATTTCACTGGCTGCGCCGCTGGACAAAGAAATTGCAAGCTCCGGCGTCGGGTGTTGGATGGCACATTTTTTTTTCGCAAACTATCGATTGCACACATACAAGACACACATACGAGACAACAACGAAAAAACCATCCCTATCTGCCGTAATGTGCGCCATCAAGCACGCATCCCCGGGCCCGGGCCGGAGTTTGAGAACGTAAAAACAAGGACGAAAACCTCCCACTCCCGTTCGTGCGCGAGGAGACTGATCACGGCATCCCGCGCCCAACCCACAGCTCACCGGCAGCCACCGGCAGAGCCTCCGTTGCACTGGGATGGCGAATAAAAAATAATCTTGCCTGCTTGCGAGCCTGCCGGCCAGGGTCGGGCTCCTACCTGGGGATTATGTGCTGGAGAATTCAATATGTACAGTTTATAGATTGCTTATAGAAATACAACCCATTTCCAGGCGGTTCTTGCCCCACTAGCCACCTCCCCAGCCAAAGCCCAGCGATGGCAGGAAAATGGATGGATGCCGTGGCCTTGCTGCGCCACCGTGCACTCAACCGGAAAGGTAACCCCGGTAACCCGTGCAGTTCTCTGCCACCTCGCCACGGTCCTGCGTGAGTGCCGAAGAGCGAAGAAATAAAAAATCAGAAACATAGTAATGAACCTTATATCGATACGTGATCAGATTAGCAAAATTATTTTGCAACAAGCTGCAAACCGAGCCCGACGGCCGAGCAACCATCCAACACAATTACGTCCCTCGTGTGCGAGAACGGGGACGAACGGCCGGAACAGACGCCTCTGTCCGGAGTGCTGAATAGAATATTTGTGTTGGAGAGAAAAATAAATTATTTTGCTAGAAGCAGGAAAACTGGATCGAAACGCTGGAGAAAAGCATCATGGCAATGTATGATGTGTAATACAGGATGGTTTTGATCTATGAAGAATAAATCCACGTAGAATTTCGTAATATTTGTTGCAATACCAGCGTAATATGTTTGTAATAACCTGTATTTTGTATAAAAACCCCTCAATGTTTCTCATCACGAAACTGCAAACCCCTTCGCCTGCAATCATCGCACAGCACGAATGAAGAAAGTGTGCGCCGGTGTACCTGCAACGTACCGTGCGCTTCTGACCCGCAAGCACGCCGGAAAGGGATGAAAATTGAAACAAGAAGAAAACCCCCAATTGCAAACGGCAAAAAAGACACAAACGTAATACAATAATCCTCCCCTTACCTTACTTTCATCTCATCGGGTCGGTGCTGCACGAGCAGAAATAAGTCAAAAGCCCCTGCATCTCTTATGGGACAAGGGCGTACGGTCGTACTTCTCGGGTACTTACCCGGGCTCGGTACGGGGAAAGTGCCAACCATCGGTGACGTAACGTAATAAAGTATTGATTGATTTCATTTTTCCACACTGACGTACGGGACGGTGTGCGTCCTGCACATTCCCGGAGCGAGGAACTCTGCCACCGAACACGGCAGATTGCAACGAAATGTAATGGAATTGCTTCGCCGGACGGGATCATACGGTAGATTAGCAAACACGTACCGAGCAGCAGCAACTCGAATGGGGTACGGAGCTGAGACGCGGGCGATAAGCCGGCTCTGGTGACATAAGATGTCTCTGTGTTGGTGTGTGTGTTTAGATATAAATAGTATAAAAACCGTCAGTACAACAACTTTAGTAAAATATTCCAATATTCCAAAACACCCATCGGGCTGTTCTGAGCCCTTCTCACTAGCAGCTCAACATCGACTGCGAAAACGAAGTATATCACCCAACACAACACTTTTCCTGATTAAAACCGACGGTGGGCACAAACATTTCGCTTTAATCTGATGGACGAGCAACGAGCGCCCGGCACGGACTGGCCTTTAAAACTCTACCCATTGTGGTGGCATTTTGGTGGCATCGTTGGAAAATTACAATCAACCCCCCCCCCCCCCTCGGGCTCGGAGTCCTTAAATCCGAACGCTCCCAAACGCCTAACGATCGCCAGCGGTCAGTCGGTCAAAGCTAGCACCTAATGACAGCAGGATGTTCCACGGCCCTCGCTGTCGGATCAAAACGACCCACCCCGGGCCAGCGCTAGCTAGAACAACAAAAAAATGTAAAAGGAATGATAATATACCCTTTATCCCGTCGGACGGTGGACGCGGTCGGAGCCGACGACGCAGTTTTTCCAACCGCGGGCTCCACCCTAAAATCGTCGTAACCATAATCATCAGCCTAATCGTCGTCACCGTCGTTGGCCACGGCTCTGTCCTCGCACACTCTCACACGCATCCCTAACGCCAAAAAGGCCGAGTCGACCGTGTAGGTGGGTGCAATGAAAATATCATAAATGAAAAATAACCTAAACGCTATTTCGGTTTTAAAGAACCATGGAAGCATTAGGGGCGGTAATAATTGTGAGCACGCGATTTCGTTGTAACCGTCCTCGTCGTCGTCCACGTCGTCGTCGTCATTTGAGCCCCGCCCGGGAATGGGTCCGGGGGATATGGAAAAAACAGGGAAACCCCAATCCAAGCCCCCGACGGAACCGACGCCTTTGGGGAAAACGGCACCATTCCGGACCTGACCGTTGTCGACGCGAGCGCGCGCTAGTTTAGATTTAGTTTTTATGATTAGTTCTGTTTTTGAGTTCTCTTTTAAGATTGCGTTTTTTTTTTGCTCTGACGCTCACTCTCGCCCTTAACACATCCCCAAATGAGCGTGACAGTGTTAAAGCTGTTGTGGGGGTTGGGTGATGAACGCCCCAGCGGGCCCATGCTAGCAACGGCCACAAACCCTTTGGGGTCACATTTCGGCACACATCGGGATTGTGGGATTTATTTAAATTACCTTTATCGACCGTGCGGCCAGCTCGAGCTGGCCGGGGAGGAATTGCTGGAGGGTTTTTTTTGCGGGCAGGCGATATTAAACACCCCACCCCGTACAAGCCCGCGCGCTATAAAACTTCACCAGACGATCATAACTTGAAAATGAAATTAATGGAAAACTACGTGGCCCGGGAATGTGCCGCGGGTTATGGGTTTTCCGTGAAGCGGTTCTAATTTACAACACGTGAATGCTCCTTCTCGATACCCGAGCGTGCCGGGCGTCTTTTGTGCTGTCGTGCAGCACGGGGTGATGTGGTTTTTTCCGAGTTTCCCTTTTTTTAGGGGGTGGTTTAATAATTTTAATGACTTCAAGCTTCCACCCGATCCAGACGGGTGCGGGTTTTATAGAAAAGAATTCATGAAACTATGATTAAGCTCGCATAAATTAAGCGTGAGCGTATGGTGAGCAAAGTGTATTGACAAACTCGTGATTTCGCTCTTGAAACACTGTCTGAAAAATGTCCAAAATACCAGAGCAAGCATGGTTAAGTGAATCATCATCAGGAGAGAGCTTGTGACCAAGTTATCAAACAAGTGAAAACCTCTTTGGAAAGGTTAAAATGAGAAATTCTACCCCGCTTAACATATTCTCCAGACATTGCAACATGCGATAAACATGAATTTCCTTTGTAAAGGATATCAAGAAATGACTTGATACGGTGATTGCTTTCAAAGACAGCAATTTGTGTTTTAAAATAATTTCGTAATTTCTCTGGAAGATGGTGAAAAATGACAGTTTAGCGATGGGTAACAAAATAAAACATAAAGTAAAAAGAAAAACCAATCGTTACTTCGTTGCCCACCTAATATTAATCTGTAAACATTTAAATCGTACGCGAAATCAAACATGAAAAGTAGCCCAACGTTGAAAGCAACTAGTTTAATTTCCCTCCCAAAAGGCCCACTCCCGATCGCACGAACTTTAAAAGCGCCCATCAAAAGGCGGCACGACAGCGTTTGAAGGACGCAGCCGAAGCGAAGCACAAGGATGCCTGTGGCGCCCGACCGAGCGGCTGCGTGTGCGCAACCGGTGATCTTTAAAACGTCCCACGAACCGGCACACGGATCGTAAAACCGTAAACCAAGCACGCTTTAATGTAGGCAGCTGGCAGCGTCTTTCAAAATTCGTTTTCCGCCCCACCAACGCCCACTCGGGGCGGGGAAAACTTTAATGTGACCCTGACGGGACGCAACTTCGCAACTTTAAACTTCGTATCGATAGAACTCCCGTGCTTTAAAGTGATTCGGCGCTGTTCAATGGTTCGCTGACGTGCTGAGCCAACGGCCTAGCAGACTGTTCACCGTCTGTAGAGTGCTGCCTTCGCCGCCCGCTGGAAAAAGTATAAAAAACGTGGGTGGACGGTGAAAAAAATTACGAAATAGCGACGGTCAAAATTGTCTATGTATCGTCTTGCACATTTCGCCGAGAATTATCTCATGCCAAATGGGTATTTTCGGACCAGTGGTCACTAGGTAAAAATGCTACTAACCGAGAAACACATAAAAGTTGCAAACGCCACCACACACATCGCCGGGCAACACACACGCGCGCGTACAAAGGGACGAATAAAACTGCTTCCCTCTAGTACATACGAGACGATAAGGTACACACACACACACCGATCCTGGTCTCGTGACGGATTGTGAATAAAGAAGCAGAAGTGGAGGGAAAAAACTTTTCCTTTACTCTGAACTTTTCCAAAAGTGAAAGTGAAAATCCTCCCATGTTTTTTTTTCCTTTCTGTTAGTCGTTCGTTCGTTCTCTCCTCCCCCAACGCGCTCAAATTGAACTGACCAACTTGTTCCGAGGCAGTGTGCGAGCGAGACGGACAACTCTGCCCCGGCAGGGTGGGTGGTGGGTGCCAGCGGGGTGGTATCAAGTGAAAGTATGTACACATGCACGGACAAGGACGCACTCATCCCCATTTTACGGCAACAAATAGCTTCCTCTCCGAGGGAAATGGCGTGAGCACGTTCGCGAAAGCAACACGAGCGGGCAGAAGAGGCAGCAAGACAAAAAAAACACCACGGCATATCCTCAGACGACCGACACACACATGCACACGGGAGGCACACTGGACCATATCTCGGTGTGTCGGTGAGAAAACGGTGAGAGAGCGACCGCGCCGAGAAGCCGAGAAGAAGGCGCAGGAACGAAAGGACACACGCTCATAACTCATCTCGTTCGTACTCTACAGCCACAGCCACTGAAGAGGGGGGTTTCCTATGCACCCATACACGGCACAACATTTCAATCGTAGATGGCGTTTTTTGTTTCTCTCTCGCTCTTCTCCCTCGACAACTTTTTCTTACAATTTCCTTCCCATTTAACACACCTCCCTCTACTCACCCGGACGCCGGACGGGAGAAGAATGAGTTTTCTTTTCAGCAGCACCCACAACAACAACAATAACAACAACCCCTAAAACTCACCCCCGTTATTTACAAACACTAGCGCATCGAAACGGCTGGCCTTTTAAATTGGGGCCACCACGACCACAAGAGTACAAATTCGTCCGACACGGAAGCAGGGCGGCAGGAAGTGCTGTCAGTCATGGCAAGCGTGGGAGTGGGGGGCGTGGGGTGGTGGGTGGTGGGGTGGTTGAGGGAAAAAATCTCATCATTGCATCCCACCCGTCCTCGCCGACCCAGCCATTCGCTTCTGGTCTTGGTTGCCTCACTCTCCCTCTCTCACTCTCTCTCACACACATACACACAGGCACGCTCGGACATCACCCTTCCCCACCCTTCCCCGCGCGTGCCGCTGTCAAAAGTGACCCACCGGGTGGACGGACGACGATGGATGGAAAACGGCCATTACATCACACACCGCGCCAGTGCCGGGCGCATCAGTTTTCCGGCCGTTCCGGGAAAGCCGTGCCCGCTCTCGCGCTTCGCTCACGCATACGCTCGCACGCATCCTTGCAGCCGGGGTTTTTACTTTCACTTTCCCCCTGTGGCCGTGGCCGGGTGTCGGTGTGCGTGTACGGGAAAATCGCCTACAGGAGGAGGGGTGGAGGAAGGAGGTATGAGAGGGGGGGGATCAAAATCGAAAGTAAAAACTTTTCTCATTTTTACATTTCTCTGCTTCAACGTTTCTCCCGCATCCTCCAGCATCCTTAGGACCGTGTTTTCTACGCGTAAGGAGAGAGATAGAGAGAGTCAGAAAGAAGATGACAACAGAGAGCGAAAGATAAAGAGCGAGAGTGTGAGCGAGAGAGAAAGAGAGAGAACGAGTGATAAACTGACCATCGTCCATCGAAACGATCCGCCCGAGAGGAAACTTTCTCCGCGTTTTCGCTGACCAGCAGCACCAGGAAAAACTCTCCTACCGCCCCACCCCACTGACCTCCCACCCACCCTCCTCGCTTCTCAGCGGTCTAAACTTAAGTTTTCTCGTTCTCGTGTCTGTTTTTTTGTTGGACCGCACCACCAACACACACATCCTCGGCAGGTTTTTCTTAAGATGGATAAGTGAAGCTTTTCCGTCATCCCTTTCGCAGGTCCCGGCGTTTCGTCTCCTCCTTCGGTGACTTTGATAGATATTTTCTTCCTTTCTGGCTCTGGTCTGGGCTCTCACCTTCTCTCTCGCAAATGTGTAATGTTGTGTTCGTGTTTTTTTTCTCTCTGTGTTTTTTGCTCCGTTCGCCTCAATTGCTCACACGCACGGTGCCCTGTGCCGATACTCGGCTTGGTCGTGTGCGTCAGCAGCATCCTTACTGCGTTGTTATTATTCTTTTATCGCGTTATTAATTTTATCCGATTTTTCTTTTGCGTTCGCCCGCTGCGTGTGTTTTCCCGTTTTCACCTCGGACAGACGAAATCTTTGCAATGCGCACGGCTCTGTGTGTGTGTGTGTGTGTGTGTGTGTGTCTTGTCCGCTTTGTGGCAATTTTCTTTTCAACCACACATAGATTAATGGCCATCTAATCCGCTGGTTCCTATCGATCTGGTTTAATTTGTGGGTTTTTTTCAACGTTTTGCTCTCGATGTTTTTCTAGGGCTTCGCTGTGTTCGTTTTGTGTTTGTGTGGGAAGCGTTACGCATGGAACACACCACAATTGGTGGCACAGAAGTCTCTCTTTCGAGTAATTAGTGATAACAGTGTTGTTCAAATACGTTCGTACGTTCGAATCCTTCTTGTACTAAAACAACAAACACGCCGTTTTCTTTCGCGACGATGAACAAGGCGCATTATTGTTGAAGCTTTTCCACCCGTCATTCGTGTCAAAGTTTTCCGTTTAAAGATGGATGGTTCGTGTTTTTTTTCTGTGGAAATATCACACCCCGCCCACCTCAGTCGCCTCTCGTTCGCTAATGAGAGTTTGTTTTTAGTATCGCTTTTCCGCTCGCTCCGTACCGGGCCCGGCGGTGGTGACAGCAGCGATCGTGTATCGCACCGTTCCCGGAACAAGCAACGGAAAAATCCGCTCCCCACGCCCCTCCCGCCTGCTCACCGGAAGGCAGATGATGATTTTTACTTATGCTTCTTTCGCCCGTTCGTCGAAAATGAATCTCACTTGTTTGCCGGTGCACGAGCGCACGCTATTCGTGTGAATAAAGTAGAATTTCGGTAATTAGATATGATAGTTTTGGGATGAATAACATGTTTCGAGGCATCCGAGATTCGAGTGATAATTTAAGCGAACGGAACGGGCAATGGAAAAGAAAAACACGTGTAAAAGGGAAAATGAGAAACATGATGAGAAAAGAGTACCACGAACCGAATGAGTACCGGGAGCAGTGGTATGTATTATTGTCGGTGCAAATTGTTGTATTTTTTACTAAGAAATATACGACAGCATACACATCATCTTCGCTACATTCAGTTGCACGAGAAATTCGTGGCACAGTCTGCCATGACGCTTGTGTAGGCTATTTGAACGATTATTTCATAAGAATTTGTTCGGGATGCAAGGAACTGATCGCGAAACATGGCCGATTCTGAAGCCAGTGACACTTTCCGTAATGATTGATTTTGGCTCTAGAGTCACTTCGTACACATTTACGTTTATGTAAGGGAGTATAAATAGTAGGTAGCGAATAGTTTACGAAAAGTATCAAAGAAAAGTTATTTCAAAAAGCAAAGCTAACACTTTTACATCAAAACCTATTTGAAACAACAAATAGAGTGGAATTGGATTGGAATGGGATTGAAAATTTATCCAACCAAAGGATATGGACTGAAAATGTGATGAAAGTTTAGATTTATGTCTAAAGAGACTTTTAAATGTTCCGAAAAAAAGAAAGGAAGAATGTAGAATATAAGAAAGAACAAAATAAAAACCTTTGTATAAAAAATGGATTAGTCAATCGTGTTCGAATTCCATCGAAAAGGGTTGCAAAGTTACACAAAATCATTTGCCGACAGATGAATTTACCCAATAGAAGAACCACTAGTAGTGTTTAATCGATAGATTGAAAGCAACTGAACGATTTATACGCAAAGTTATAACTGCTACAGCTACAGCTATTATAGCCATATTATATACCTTATCAAAAATCAATCCATACCAGATATAACGAGCGCCCTCCCCCATTATCGAGCTGCCCAAGGAGAACGACAGACGATAAACCGCCAATTCGGGCCAAGATGATCTCACAAATAATATTCGCCTGGCGCAATTCTAATCACGAGTGTTTTAGGACATGTTTCAATTTTGGTGACATTTGTCCATTTTACCATCCGCAGCAGACATCCTCCAACGAGTGCCGAGTGCCACCACTTCAGAACCAGCACACCATCGACGAGGCTCGGGCTACACACCGCCCGTCCCCACCCTCCCATTCCAACCCATCCCCCACCCAGCCGCACGTAAACCACTTTCATCATGTCAATTCTTCCTGATTTCAATGTAATTTTCTTCTCATTTATTCAATGACATGGCGATTTGATACATTTTCCTTACGATTGCTGTCCAGCCGTCCAATCGGTGGGTGGCTTTTTTATGCTGGCCCTTCTGGCTGCGATGCGACTGGCCAGCCAGCCAGCAACGTTCTTCGCAACACTCCTCCTCCGATTGTGTAACATCAACATACACAATCTGCAAGACCAGCGTGTGTGTGTTGACGGAGGGAGGGGATAAATTTCCTGTTGTGGAAAATTTCCCGAAACTCCCGGACCGCCAGGGCATGGGAGACGTGGGAGGTATTATTATTACAATTTTTTCTGTGTTCGGCATCCTCCACCATAGTTATGCTCTATCTCCCGCTGGCCCCCGGTGCGGTCAACCTGCTCGAGGGGCGCCTATCTAGCGAAGGACATTCGCCACTCTCTCGATATCTAGTTAGACGCACATAATCCACCCCAGCGGCGGGCTCGCCCGTACAATAATGGTATGAAAAGCTACCGTCATCGCCAAGCCGAGGCAATCGGCGGAGCGTGTTTCCAGCGGATGCCACACGACGACGACGACGACGACGACGACACAATCGAGCATACATCATCATCATCATCGCCGACGCCGCCGCCGTCTTCCTCCGTCCGGCTTCGGTGTATGTGTGCGGAAAAGAGGTGCAAGAAAGCGGCCAACCGGCCCAACGTGCGTACCGGACGCCGAACGGCCGTTAAAAGTGACACAGGTCCTTCTGGTGCGCCCGTATCCTGGGCGTTCGCCGTGGCAACCGAAGCGCAGACGGAACCCGTGCTTGAAGAAGCTCTTCAAGGTGATGATATAAGGATAAGTGGGAGAGAGGGTTGGGGGGGGCACGCGGCACGAAATAAAACCGTCTTTATGCTCGCGCACATACGCGCACGCATACATAGCGCCAAAAATAGACAAACAAATATCCGCCAACCGCCGGCCCATTTTTCTTACTCCCATCACACACACACACGCACATGCACACGTACAGGCCGTGCGCAGGACATCGGACACCGGAACGCAAATAGGACACGAATTGCGAACCCTTCAAACCCCTGCAGGAGCCGTTCCGGGGCACTCGCCACGGTGAAGGCTTTTCTATTTCCTAATTTCACAAAAAATAAATTGGAAGAAAATTATTAATATTTATTTATTGATGATCTGATCAGAAATATTGATAAGACGTTCGTTACCTTCTTCCCGTGCAAGCACACACACACACACACACTCGAAGGAAGATGTCAATGCCTCAGGATGGCCCATGAGTGGGTGGTTGGTGGTGTGGGAGGTCTTTGCCTCGCTGGGTCGGAAATGGCGGGAGGATGGGAGGAAAATTGCGCACTGGTACATCGTATCGGTTCGGGTTCGCACGAGTGTGTTGCTGACCATGGAGGATAGAGGGTGGGGCGGGGGGAGGACACAGCAAGGAACAGGAGGGAAAGAAGCAAGGAGTCAAACTGAATTGAACTGCCATCGAGATTTCTGGTAATAGAAGTATGTTCCTCTGTAGGTGTATGAGTGTAGGTGATGAATCCTCGTATATCATATGAGTGAATCAACATTTTTCAAAAGTTACATTTTTTTACTGAATATTTTATTGTTTTTTTTTTTTCATTCCCTCAATATTTTCTATGTATTTATAATTACTATCAACAAATTGGTACAAATTTTTAATTATTTTCAATGTTTCATACTTTGTATATCCTTTAAAATTCAAAGGATTTACACGAATTGAACAAACGAAAAAAGTAGCTCATCGATTCATTTTTGCACGTATAAGTAGACCAACATATGAACCATTCTGATTAGCCCCCGACAAAGAAAGCACGGTACCCTTGCGACACGAACAAATGAAGCATAGTGTGAACAACACCAGCTCCATGTTGCAGGGTGTCGGTCAATTATGGAACCTGCTTCATCGATATCTAATTGCAGAACCAGACCAGCGGTCATTATGAAAAGTGCAGGCGAAATCGATTCTAAAGTTCATTGGCCTTTTCGGTGCGGCGATCCCTCCGCATTAACTTCCGGCGCAAAGCAACACATCCTCGTGTCTCGGTCGCTAATTAACTGCGAGAAGCACTGGCGAGGAGGAATCGTTTCCCAGTAAGGAGAGTCCGCCCTACGCAAGGGCACAGACGCACACGGTTTCGACACAACAGATGTGGGGGAGTGTGTGCTTCGCTGTGTACACCGCTGTGCTAGCAGATCCCGCGATCCTGGTCTAACAGTTCGTTCATCTCTGTCTCGCTCCCTACTGGCGATGCATTTCTCGAGGGCTGCGATGCAGGTCAGTGGATAAAGTGGGCACAGGATAGACCATACCAGTCACAATACACATTGAAGCGAGCGTGAGCTTCGTAAGCGATTCCAGCATGAACTCTCCTTGGACTTGGCATGAGTTTTGGACCAGTTTGAACGCACTAGGCTTACCTTAGTTAACGTGTTTAGTTACTGCTACGAAGCTCGTCCAACGACATCCGGATTGTACTGTACGGTTTGCGGTGAGGTAGTTGTAGAGAGGTTATGATCGATTCTTACGCCACTTCTTCCGTTACACACTTATTTATCACAAATATTACTACTGCTATGCCACGGGTTTGTTGCTGCTGGGTTGGGATACATTCGCGTTGGTCACTGGCAATCGGAGAAACGAATACATAGCGTTCGAATGATTGGAAGGAGTGTCTTGTAAAGAGAACGCTTCAGGAGTGTCGTTAGAATAAACTTGACGTGTCCATATGTCCAAATCAGAACTTCCACAACACACCAAGAACATATTTCTCCTTTATCGGACAACTCGTCTAATAGAGTTTCATTTTTAATCAAACTATCCTAGCCTTCTTCCCAAAGCTGCGTTTTTTTATATTCGAAGAATGTTTTAAATTGAAAGGCGATAAAGTTTACTCCGCTCCTATAAATCGGTGGTTTCCAACAAATGGTTAATTGCTCCAGTGGAAGTCCCGGTTCCACGAGACGCAAGTTTTGAGCCGTCTTTCAACTGTAAAATGCCCATTTGCATGCGGCACGGCTTAAGCATATTTTTTTCACGAAGAAAAAAAGGACGAAACTTTTTCCTACCGATTTATAGTTTCTGTTGAATCGATATTTATGACTTTACGAAACGTATAATTTTATGCCCGTGCATAGATCGGATGGGGCAATGGGGAATAAAAACAAGCGGGGCGCCCCCAGACGCGACTTCAATGGTACTTGACGAAACAAAGCGACAACAACAGTAGCAGCACACACAAGAACAAAAAAACTCGCGCGCTTAGGGATGCACGGACTTGAAAATAAAAATCCACCACCGTCGTGTAAGCAGCGTGAGTGGGGCTCGGCAAGTCGACACCAGCCCGCGCCGTACCCAAAACTAGGATGTCATAAATCAAAAAACTAGTTACAGCGTGGGATATCGCGGGGAAGAACCGCGAAATGTTACACGAAAACAAAAAAAAAGCCAAAACGGAACCATTCTCCACACGAAACCACTTTCCACTTGGGGCGGTACGGATTGAGGCTCAGCCCAGCAACGGACGATACAACGTATCAACACACGGGCGGCACTTTTGTACATTTCACCAAACGTTCACGTGTTGGGCCCCGGAACATCCGTCGATTGGATCGCTGTTGCACTGCGACCACTGTGTTTATGTACGCACCGCAATTCACGGTGCCACAATTTTCTAAAGCGCACCCATAACCTCATCCGCGGCATAACTAAGTGAGCGATTCCCTCCCCGGGGTTGAGATGCTTGATGCACGGTTTTCGCCTGCTGCGATGCTTCAGCGTAAAAGCGTCCGGAGGATACGTACAGAAGAGCGCCGCGCCTGTTGTTAGGCTGCTCCTCCTCGCAAGGACCGATCGAAAACTTTGGCGAAACGGGCGCGCACACTTACGGCCAAACTTCACAGCGATAAAACACCTAACTAATCATTTCGACACATTTATCGTCCGTTCTAGTTCGCCCGGCCGCGACGGAGCGGATCTCTGTGCCGAGCGCGAGCGCGCGCGCTTGTTCCGAAGCTTGCCGGAACGATTTCTGGTTACTTTGTTGTTCTTGCCCTCGGATGACTCGAAACAAAACCACCCACCGCCACGCGTCTCGTCCCTCCCCTCCCCCCGCGTGTCTGTGTCCGTGTTTGTGAGAGTGTATGTTGCTGGTAGCCGGGCTTCGCGCGGGCCGTTCCGGAGGCTACCGCTTCGGACGCGACTTTTTTACAGACTGAACGTGCCGAGGTGAGCAACCAGCCCGAAACCGACCGCGAGTTCGCAACCAAAATCACCCCCGAAACGAACAACGCAACGAAAAAAAAAATGGGGCACCCTCATCCGTCCACCCCTTGGGCAAACTACCCCCACCGAATTGGTACGAACGCGCGCGCCGGACACATGGCAACCACGAGCACGAGAGCCGGGAGAGGAGCAACAGCAACAGCAGCAAACTGCGTTCGCACGAACGGGACACCGATAGCACAGCCGTCGTCCTTTTCGCGTCCTGTGCCACCGCACCAAACACGGAGAGCAAATACAAACGCACCCGCTACATGAGCGCGACAACGATCACGTTGACAGGCGAAGCAGCCGAGAAGCAGCAGCAGCGGGTTTCTCCTGCAGATTTTTATTTCACTGTGTTCGTTTCGAACGCTTTTCCTTCCTTTTTGCGCCGTGTGCGCTCGTTTTCCCTTTCGTTTCGGGCGCGACACGCACTTGGAAGTCGCTCTCGGCGCAAAAGGACATTCCGGGATCTCTCCCGTCCGTCGATGCCGCCTGCGAGGCCCCCGTGCATTTCGGCGGTGCATTTCGGTGTATCGGTTGCCAGGATTATGCAGCCGGCCAGTAGTGGGTGGCAGACAGGGAAGGCACATGCCGAAAGAGCGGGAACGATTTTTGATACCAACACCACTAACATCCCTTCTCCGCTTCGTTGCGGAGCGTGCAGGGCAAAGAAGGAGGGCGTTGGGCCGACAGGAAAAAAAGCCACCCCCTCTCGCACAGCACATAGTGCGTTTTTCCGATGATATGCATTTCTTTTGCGTACTCACTCACGCACACCCTCAAATACGCACAGATAGCACATGTGGTATGGGATTGAACAGTTATGTTCTCAATGTGTGAACACCGCATTTGCGATTTGGAACACAAAATTAGCAAATTTGAGAAGCTAACAGAATATTTTTGTCAAAAATTTCATTTCATATGTTCTGCAAAGCGAATTAATGTTGATAATTCCAATAATATGGAAAACAGTCCATCCTCAACCCTATGTATGTTCCGATGCATTTGGCCTTATTTTTTCGGTTCCTTATTTCCATGCCAACCACTCGCACATATCACGAAAACGAATGCTGCCATTTACGTAGCACACACTGTATTTATCGAATGAAGAAAAGGGAAATGCCTACCCACCGACCTGTTCGCTCTATTTACTTGCACTCTCGAACGGTTGGAACAATTTTTATTTTGTGCGCGCGCATTTTTGTTTTTTTTCATCGAAGGATACTCACACAAAATCAGGAGAAAATGCCAGATACTCAGAATGGTTGCCCATTGCTTACATGCCGGATGATACACTCTTTCCCCGACCGAGTGTTGTATGCTTCGTGTACTATTAGGAAGTAAGACATCATCTCTTCTGCCCCTCACATATTCATAATGATGGAACAATTTTCATTTTTTCCGTTATTATTTCTTAAATGTCAAGCAATAAAGCCAAATGTTCCAAAATAAAGCAAAACATTTCATAAAACTGCATTTTATTATCTGCAACTAATTAAATAGACATACCATATAACATGTGCATACAATACGAATCGCAGTGCATCAAAGCACTGCGAAGCATGAGAGAGAGAGCGAGACGGAGCAAATGACCACCACATGCTGCAGGAATATGATTTTGTTTTAAATCCTGTACCGATTTAAAGCCAGTTCGACTTGCATCTGTATAAGATTCTTATTTTCATCGAATATTTCCTTTGCCAGCATCTGCCGCTTTTGCTCGAGAAGCGCATTCTCCTTCACATAGTGTGCCATCAGCTTCTCGTACTCTTCACTCGCCGGAATCGATGCATCCGCCGAAACTGGCGCACCATGCACACTATTGTCTCCAACGAGCAGTTTCTTCATCTTCACGATTTCGTTCCTTTCCGTTTGAATGCGAGCTTGCAGCTGGGCCTTCCAGTTGACTAGCTCCTGATTTTCCAACTGCAGCCGTATCAGAGTCAAATATTCGGGATGGTTTTGTGGCAGCAGCAGGAACCCATTGTCGGTCACCGTCACCTTGTCGCTTACGGGCGGCACTTCGGACATCGGTTGGCTGACTCCTGCGCCGGGGTCCGGCTTACCCATGGACGTGTCCGGGGATTCCGTCACGGATGCCTTCCGTTCGGCGGACGCACCCGTCCCGTCCGGCGTTGCCTGTGGGGTATTTTTTGCTTCCGTGTTTGTTGCCGATTCCGTTGATATCGCCGTTACCGTCTTGATGGAAGATTCGTCGTCCGAGCAGGAGAGCTTAGACTTTTGCAGGTTCAAATCAATCGAAACATCGCCGTCCACCGTATCGTCGAGACTTTTCTGCACGCAATCGGATTTCTTTTCAAACGATCGAAGTTTGCGCTGTAACAATACAAGCAGGTTGATATGAGAGCTATGTTTACACATCTGCATCGTTCGATCGCAAGACGACATTTCAAAACAGAACCTACCTTCAGTTGCGTAATAATACGTTGGACTTCCCATAGCTGTTCCTCGCGCTTCTTCGTGACAAAGCCGGCATTCATCTCGGCATGAATTTGTGCCAGCAGACTTTCTTGTTTTTTCAACTCCACCGTTATTTCCTCTGGCGTCTCTGGTAAATTTGGGCTCGATGCGGTTATCGGAGGAACATATCTGCAAAATTATGTAAACTCATCATTAGTTATTCCCGCTCTTTAACACTTTAGGAACAGTTTTAGATTAACTTGAACAAAAAGCTGGAAAGCAGCTTCACTCGCGTTTTCTTCATCATCATGAAAACACTACGTTTACTCGACATGAGCGACTCAACGCATAATATGGCAATTCATATCCACCAGCAATGTTCTAACCCATCAGCCGAGACACACTTGTTGCCTTATCTTCGCTGTTGTTTGCGCTCCACATGGAGGTACACATTTTATCTAGCGCCACGAATAATCAGATGAAAGCATCATACTTACTTGTGCAAGATAGTGTCAGCGAAGAGAGTGCTGCAGTAACAAAGTATCGCCACAAACAAACGGTGCGACATCTGAAGCGTAGGGCTGAGCAGCATCGCAATATTTTGCGCGTTCATCTTGGTAAAATCTTCATTCTGCGTAACGGCATCCACATGCATAAACATCCAAGAGAGCAGGGTGCGATTGCAGCTGGGCAGCTGTTCGACCAGGCACACGAGTTCCTGCTCTTGCTGCGAGACCTGTGAGTGTGAAGCGACCTCTTCGAACCGGGACGACAAATCGGTGGTGAGTATCGGTTCCGGCAGCTCGCGCAGGAACATCTTCAGCAGTCCGCACGCAATCGGAACGTCCATCTCTCCGACGCAGCTTCCTTCGCGATTGTTGTAGGTTCGCTTCAGCTGCTGGAGTTTTGTTTTGACTGCTTCGACCTTATAGATCTGATCACTCTGCAGTCCATGCTCCTGCAGGTAATCGATACAATCGCGTACCACCAGCGGTAGGTTCACACCATCATGGCACCGACTACGTTCGGTCGCTAATCCAAGCGATACGCCAAAGATAGGTTGTGCGTCCCCGAGCTCCAGCACTTCCTCACTGACGCTTCCTTGCTTCAGTTTTTTGTCTTTCTTATCTTTCGACTTCTCCTTTTTCTCTTTTTCCTTTTTCTCCTTGTCCTTTTTCTTTTCCTTTTCCTTCTCCTTCTCACTCTTCTCCGCAAGTTTCACGTTCTCCTCCTGCTTCGAGTTTTCAGGCTTTTCCTTCTCACGTGATTTTTCCCTCTTTTCCTTGCTCTTCGATGGGAACTTGAAAGTTTTCGTTTTTTTCGACTTCGAAGGGCTCCTGCCAAAGAGAAATATTGATTTACTCCACATGCTCACTGTACGTACCGAGCGCTGGCACACGTTTCTGGTGCACTCGATCGAATGCGATGCAAGTGCGCGACTGAGTGGCACATTTGTGTGTGACGGATGCACATGCACTGCACAAACAACATGCGGAAGCAGGCTTACTTTGTTTCAGGCTCCTCTTCCGGTGAGCTTTCCCCCTCCAAGGTGGCGTAAGCCGTTTTCTTTTCCTTCTTATCTTTCCTGCGGCCTATTAGCAGCTCCTTCTTACTGACCTTTTCTGGATCAGCGTCGCTAACTGTTGAATGTAGCAAAAGAAACAAGAGGTGTAGCATTTCGTTGAGATAGCTACTGTGTTCCGATAAATGCACACAGAGAAAAGCACATACAATCCTTATCATCTTTTTTGCTTTTTCCACTTGCATCGGAGGCGTAGAGACCTGGAAAATCCTTTTCCACACAGTCGGGACTATCAAAATCCATCGTGAATTTTCTCCCGAAATTGATCGCGACCGTGCTATTTGTTGTTGTTTACTTTTCACCAACCCCGAATGACGTTTGACTGGCTGTTTGCAATTACGCCACTACGACGGTGTCCAACTGTGCGGTGTAATCAGTTACACCACACCAAAAGGACATCTTTTGAAAAAAAATGAATAAAGTTGAAAGAATGAAACAAAATAATTTATTAGACGTTTAGTATTGATATATTTAGCTAGTGGTTGGAAAGTATGCAGTTAACAATTATAAATGTTGGCGTTGGAAGAGAAATCCCTAGGATCCCTAGGATGGTGTAGAGGATAACAGCACAAACATTACCCATAGATGCAGAACGGCAACGTAAACAATCACAAGAATACGAATCAGTGGATAGCGCCGCAGGAACACTCCCAAACGAATGCCGATTGAATCGAGCGACGAATAGGCCCGTTTCATCCTCCGCGCAACATTGTTATCAAAGGGCGTTTCCAACATAAAGTTAGGTACTTGCGATTTGGCTGAAAGCAAAAAATAAATACGAAACATCATACGTTAATGTGGGTTCCATAAAAAACATAGTCATTACCGTTGTAGTCATTACCGTCATCAGTCACATTGCTGTTCAGATAAACAGCCCGCTGTTGCCTCACTTGCGACGCGGTGCTTCGATATTGATTCTGCGAAAGAAACGATTTTTCTAATGTTACTAAAATCATTTAAAATTTCCCTTGCTATCTGACAGTTACCTCTAATTTTTCAAGCTGTATTCGAAGTGCATTCCGGTCCGCAGTCACCGTCTCTAACGCGGTTTGTTTCTGAACCAAAGATTGTGTTAACGACGCTAGACGATCTTCGTGATCACTCAACGGACTAACTGGTCGGGTGTGCATTTTGTTGCGAAGCTTGTTGTTCTCCGACTCTCTGAAATGAACAAACGATGTTAGAACACATAGTTATTCGTCATTTCCCAACTGGATATACATACTTTTCGTGCAGTCGAAGCGTGAAGCTCGTTCGCTGTTTGATCAACTCTTCGCGCGCTGTTACTAATTCATTCTGTTTACTTTTGAAATCATCCTCTAGCGTTAAAAATTTGTCGGTTTCGAATGTGACTTGTTGTTGCATGCGCTGTATATTTTGTTCCAGACCATGGATAGTAGTCCTTAGCTTCTCCTCGGTACCCTTCCAAAAACCTTCACGTTGCTTTACACGCTCGTTGAGATTGTTGAGTTCTTCCAACAGATTAGACTTTTCCTGCCTCGTTTGTTCCAATTCGATCTGCAATATTTGTTCGGCATTGCTCGTTTTGGCAGGATTCGAATCGTAAGAACCCTCACTATCGCATGTGTTCATTTGTTCCTTCAGTTGTTCTATGGTTTTCTCTTTCAATTGCAAGGTTGCATGCGCACGTACTCGGTACTGCTGAAGTTCGGTCAGTGCATTTTCTGTTTCCAGTTTTGCCGTTTCTAGTTTGGCATTTATTTCCTGCTCGCTTTGAATGTGTTTTGCAACGGTTGATTCTAATTCGGAAATAGATTTAACGTATTTGCTATTTGCCTCTTCAATGCTGAGCAATTTTCCGGCTAAATTATTCTTCTCTTCCGATAAGTTTTCACACAGCGACTCCAGTTCCAACAATCTTCTTTCCGTTTCACCGTTGCTTAGCTGTTGAGATAGCGTATTATCGAGTTCGCTTTTCAACTCGTCTCGTTCAGCTTTTATTTCAGCAAGTATTATTTTTGTAGCTGCCAATTCCTTTTCGATTGAATAATTCAGCTCGCGACTATCATACATTGCATTATTTGCCACTACCTCGTTCATGTCGATAACCGTTCCATCTTTCTTTGATGTCAGTGAGCTGCGTCTGGAAGAGGTCTCGGAAAAGTTTTGTTTCTCGGACTTAGATGATTGTGTTTCAGCTTCCAACTCTTGGCTCTTTTCGTATGATGGGTTTGATGCCGATCGTACCATCCCTCTTGGTGACTTTTTAACAAGGAGTGAACTTTTCGGTGTAGGTTTTGGTTTGGTTGCGCTTTGCGTAGAAACTTCGTTTGCCATCACACTGACCTCAAGCAGCGGAGCACCTTCCACATCACCAGATTCTGGTCGGTGTTGCAACACGGTCGCAGCATTTTGATCTATCTTTGTGAGTATATTCTCTGCTCTACCAGCCAAATCTTGAAACCAGGACATACTGCTAGGGCTGCTAATAATAACTTTAGTTGGGAATGTAGGAATAAGAGCGCAGTTTACAGATCATGCACAAAACACTTTTCAGACAATCCGTCGTGGAATGTAAATATTTACGTCCAACATTTTCATTGCAGCTGTCAACTTGAGCAGTGCTGCCTGCTTGGATTTGTGAAATTCAGCACCTTTTTACTTGTATTACTACTGTGTTTTGAAACAAAATTATGTTTTCAATGGTTTTTTTTTCTATTTAACCACACCTCTGAAATACAATCTTTTTTTTGGTGAAGCTTCAAAAAATAATGTGTTTGATATGATCATCTTTCGATTATCCGGCAATTTTGTAAACAGATGTCAAACGATTGTTTTCATTTGGTTTGTTTACATTTGTGTGCAGGTCTTTCGTGTTTCCTTGTATTCTTAAGCTAAATTAACAGCAAAAATGTCCGAGCGTTACTTTAAGAACCCGTTTAGTGCTTACGACGAGAAAAACAATGATCGAGATAATCAACTGATTTCGCGAGATTCCATAGTTGAGTTAATAAAAAAGTTCGTTCATCTAATCGAAAGTAATATCGATACGAAGCATCGTGAAGATCTTTACGTTGGTTCTGCCGGTAAGATTTTAAATGTCCCATGATCAGACGATCTGTTTAATTTAATCAATGGCGCCGATGTTATTTTCTTGCCAGGTGTCGCTTTTATGTTTTGGAAGCTGTCTCGATGCAAAGAAACAAAAACTATGTATCCGTGTTTAGAGCTTGCGTCGAAATACATAAGGAACTCTAAACAATTATCCTCGAGAAAGGACCATTCACCAAAAAGCTCCATAGCCTTTCTTTGCGGTAATGCAGGAATAGCAGCTGTATCAGCTGTTATCTCACATGATATGGGAAATCAGCAGGAAATGGAGAACGACGTAGAGAGCTTTTTAAAGGGATTCTCTTGCTGTGCATCTACGAAGGGATACGATGGAGATGAAGTTTTAGTTGGTAGAGCCGGCTTTCTCCATGGAGCCTACTGGTTGAACCAAATTATTACTTCCAAGCAACCGATCAGCAACGATGTGATACAGCAAATCTGTCTAGCACTCATAAAGCGTGGACGCAGTATCGCAGCATCCCTACACATAACTGCCCCGCTGATGTATGAATATCACAACAAAACTTATCTCGGGGCAGCCCATGGAATTTGCGCGATTTTGCACGCTCTGCTAGAATCACCTTGGTTCGACCGGGATGAAAGCGGTCAATTTTGCATTTCGTCGACTAAACAAGCGGATATAAGGAACACCATAGACTACATACTCGCTTTGCAAAGTAATAATGGAAACTTTCCTACGCGGTTGGACTCACACAGCATGCTCGTTCATTGGTGTCATGGATGCGGAGGAATAATTTACCTTTTTGCGAAAGCATATCTTATATTCGAGGATGAGAAATATCTCCAGTGCTGTAGAAACTGTGCTGATGAAATCTGGCGTCACGGCTTACTCTATAAAGGACCGGGTATTTGTCATGGAGTGGCGGGAAATGGTTATGCTTTTCTGTTAATGTACCGACTGACGGGTGAAACACGTTATTTATACCGTGCTAGTAAGTTTGCTGATTTTTTAAAGGCAGAAATATTTGCAGAACGACTACTTGCGCCTGACCGCCCATACAGTCTGTACGAAGGACTCGCGGGAACAGTATGCTTCTTGGTAGATCTTCTACACCCTTCGAATGCTTCATTTCCGTTCATGGATGTGTTTGATAGAAAATTTTGTTAAGAACGCTTCAAATAGATTCAGAAACTGCTCTCTTTTTCTGACAGAAAATTGTAAATATCATTTAAAAAACTGTTCGATCGTGAAAATATTATCACTCCTATCAATAACTTGACATATTAAAAACAAAATAATTCGTTTTTTTAATATCAAAACCTAAAATAAATATGTATCTAACACAAACTAAGTAATGTGTGATGTTCTTCAGTCAACGTTATAATAATCGAATGATGGACAGAACTTTCATACACACTCCCGTAGCAACGCTTTTCGATGGTAGAATTGTAGCTGGTTCCGGTATGCTTGTATAACCTAACAACAGTTCATTGTAACTTCGTGCCCGAAAACATCAACTACATCCATTTGTTTTGTTGTCGGTACGAGAGAAAGGCAAGCCACCACCTGGCGCTGGCTCATCAGCTGGATTCATGTTGAGGCACGTCGTCCGAATCGTCAGTAAATTCTGCTTGAGGGAACTGTATGTCACTGTACACACCGGCATGTGACCTTGGATAGTCTCCGACGGCATAACATTTAAACGTGGTACCTCACTGGTACCGTGGCATGACAACAGCCTAATGATTGGATAAAGGTATAAAATGTCCCCTGTACCGCTTTGTTTCCGTCAGTCGTTTTGACGGTCAAGTTCAGAACAGTTTTGCAGAGAAATAGTGGGTAGGCTAAACAGCATCATGAGGATTGTCGTTGGTCTAGTGCTTATCCTTGTTGCACTGACACTGGTCGAAGCTAAGTGCAACAAATGCAATCGCAACGAATGCGAATGTAAACTTGAGATCGTCCGCGGACCGCCACCCCAACCGTTTCCGTTTTACAAGAAGAAAAAGTGTAATGTAACCAAACCACTTGAGCTTAAGCCCAAACCAGACGTTTGTTCGTGCGAGCAGGAGTACCGCATTCGACCGCTAGCGCCAGAGCATTGCGAACCAAAGTTTGCTAAGTCACGATCGTGTGAATGTGGTTACGAGCATCATCCCGATCAACCCAAGCGGTGAGCAAAACTTCGCCATGCTTTTACAGAACCGTTTGATTTACATGCAGTGCATTTTTGTCTTATCTACAGAAAATATCCTGCAGACATCATCAGCCGACAGCTAGCGATCGAGTATGCACACAAGAAAAGCGTACCTGAAACTGATCTGCACATGTACGTTCGTCCGATGACACCTGCGCCCGTATTAAAGCAGGAAGGCGTACCGGAAGAACGACTGTTCAAGACCAACCTTCATGTACTCGAGCTGAAGCCGCCTAAGCGAAAGCGTGTTCATTACCGTGTGTACTCGTCGGAGGAGGCAGAAGGTGCTCCGTGCAATCCCAAGCATCAAAGCTATTGCGATATCTGCTATGGCAAGATCGAAGGGAAAGAACCCAAGTTCGACGTTCTCAAGCAGGATGGGCCAGTGTGCGATCACTGCCAGGACCGATCCGACACCGAGGAGGTTGTGAGCACGGAAGAAGATTTTTCTCCCGAGGAACCGACGAAGCACTGCTCCAAGTGTTCGAAATCGAAGAAAAAATGTGACTGCCCCTCGAAGGACGATAGCTACGAGCCTGAGTCTGAGGAATATGAATGTCCGTTTGCTAAAAACTACTTCCGTAGAGCCCGCTCTTCGGATGATCCTGAACCCGCGCTCGTAGTGTAGAGGTGTCAGCGCGAGGATGATGTACGTGGCTTCAGTTGTGATATACTATTATAATCCTAGGTTTTGCTCGTCAGCATTGCACACATGATTGTACATAGTGACAAGAAAATATATAATTTGTAACATATATCTACTTTTGTATTTTTCTGTATAGTGTCTGCCATGATATATTAAATCCGAAGCGTAGTTTACGTACAAAAGAACAAAGTTAAAGTACAAAAATTGTTCTGAACAATGATGGGTTAAAGCCGTACAGATCAGATGAATAATTCAAACGGCTAATAGTAATATGATCATTGTTATCAAAGTTTCATCATTCTGTACTTCAAGAAATGAAAACACGGAGTTTGTGTTATTTTATACGACAACATACATCCGGCTAGCTACATTGCAATATATTAAATATATGCAATTAGCAAAATCTGTTACCTTAAATATTAGTTATTGATTTATTTTATATTTTCTTCTTTAGTATATCGACCGAAAAGTCATGCATGCAGCCACACGGCTTACTAGACTTAGATCCAACCTCTGCCGGGAGTATAGTTAATCCTTGAGAATATACTGAGGGCGAAATTTGTACTTGTTTTTTTTTTACCTGATTGATTTAGCCATGAAAGCTTCAGGAGGAATAACATATAACGTTATTTACCAAAATATGAAAAGATAAGAAAATCTTCATGAAATAATGTGTAATATTCTTCACTTTTTGATATGTTCTTTAATGAAATGTTGCTTGCTTCAGGAGGAAGAAATTTTGGTTACCATATTTGGCATTCATCAGAATTTTTAAATTATATTATTAGACACATACCAATTTATTAAAAACACACAGACATGATAAACTACCAAAATGAAAGAATAAGCTTTATATCACACGTAGCAAAAGAAACGAAAAATAAGCATCTTTGTTTAGCACACAGCCATCGTCCCACGGAAGACATAATCACTTCCACGCCTTGCAAACCGCGCCACTTGCATTAGGCTTATCGCACGCATTTATTCCGTCACCACCATGATGCGCCGGCGCTTTTCGCACAACCCCCAGTTCCATAACAGCATGAATATCCAGAAATGCTTATCGAGGCAAAATCCTCTCCACGATACGGAAAACGTGGTTCAACATGCTGTGTACGTAGGGCAAGCAGTGCCGTTGAAACACTGCTGATGTTGTCCTACGTTGCAAATATCTGCCCAGCCCAGTGCGAGGGTATATGGCCTACCTATTCCACTACGTGACCTTTCGTGTCAAAATTTTACGTAACTACGTTCCGTAACCATTCTGCTGAAGCAGATGCACCACCAGACACACCTGTTTGTTGAAAAGGCGTCCAGCGCGTCTTTATCTAGGTATTGTTTCGGAGGCACAAAGCAACCCAACGCTTTAGTGGCGGGAAAGTTATAAAACAATTCAGCACCAGCTCATCAGCTTCCATAGGTCTCGCTGGGTGAAAAGATGAAGTTCTTTAGTTGGATCGCGTTTAGCCTCGTGGTGTTGGTCTGTGTCGTGGTGCAATGGAGCGTTGCTCTCCCAAGCGATTTCTGTCACTCGTGTGGCGGTAAGGGATATCCTCACGAAAAGTGCTGCAACGAATGTCCTGCTTGTCGGTATCACTTCGACGTGGAAGCGCCTAAGGATCCAGGCTGCAGAAAGATGCACAACTTCCACTATGATGTGGAAAAGTTCACAGACTGCCACAAAGAAACGTACGACCGATTAGACGCAGCGGTAGAGGTCTTACCCGATCCGGGATGCAGGAAGTAAGAGAAGAATACAGTTTTAGTTCTGTACAACTAACTATACGAACACATCATCAATGTTTCAATGTTTCAATCTAGATCGTACAATTACCATTACGATGTTCATAAGCCCTGTTATTGTGAAGAGGAAGATTACGACACACATGACTTCGAAGTAGTCGAACCTCAGAGGAAGAAAAAGTGCTCCAAAGTAAAGATGCATGCTTATGCAGACCACCCTGTGAGGGGTAAGTTTTTTCGTATTACAAAATCTAATTTTCTTTTTAAATGACTAACGTGCTCTTGTTCTATACATTACAGAGTGTCAATGTGATTGCAATAATAGACGGTATGTGAAAAACAATGAAAATAATAATTCGTTAAACAGTTCAACTTTGGAAACTTTGCACGGCGATAGCGAACCAAACAGCATACCACGGCTTAAGCGTAGTCTTGTAAACGACCAGTGTGAACCAAGCTCACGTCAATTTTTCTATCACACTAATGTACCCATGAGATCGAACTTCCGTGCGAGAAACCCATTCCCACGTCGTCTACCAAACGGGCCTCGATTAAAGCGAAAAGAGTATGGGTTCGCTCTTAGTGATTCCCGGGGGGGATTCGTTTGCCACTGTATACCAGCGGACCAACAAGCCAGCATGGTGAAAGCACAAAACGATGAGACCGTAGGTGCTCCCAAATCGCAGAAACCCGATGTAGAGCCTGCCGTGTACATAGGCGACTCGTCGAATCCGATGACGTACGAACAGATAAAGAAGCATTTGGACGCCCTTCCAAAGGAAGAGTCCAGTCCAACCACGAACGACATCATCGGCAATTTAACCGTGCTGTTCTATGATATCTACCAGCAAAAGCACAAGAAAAACTTCACACTACCCTTGAAGTATGGCACACGCACCGTGATCGACCAAGGCGACGGTTTACAAACGTATGATATTGAACCGATTGAAGGCGAATACAAAGCGCCAAAAATAAATCGCGTCGCAACGAAGGGTCTCAACGTGATCGGACGGAAAATTGATCGCAAAACAGGTCAAAACAGCGTGCCACGGGCGGAAGCTCCTCGAAGAAATCGGTTACGAAGAAGACCATAGAGTGCTATATGCCACTACCTTGTTGCACTATATATTTAACTGTTTATTCTATAACGATGCGAATTTTTAGGATGTATTACAAGTAGTATTTAGTGAGTTCATATTTAATATGATCATTTGTGTCTATACTTATCCCACCACAGTTGACGAGGACACTCGACGAATGCTTGCAGTTGGAAAGACGTACTGTTGGATGACAGAAGGGACTATACGAAATACGTTGGATGTGACAAAAGGACTGAACGATATACGTTGGACGTGACAACATGACTAAGCGTGTGAATTATGGAAATCAGTACCAAATATAAAATTCTTTAAAATATTTGTTGCCTTTTTGTTTTACTACTTTTTTGAATTACCATTATGGAATTATCTACAAATACTGCATTGTCTGAATGCTTTCGTTATTTAGTGAAATAATTATATCTCCAAGTTTAATCGAAGAAACGAGCCCACTCTTTAAGATAAACGCATTCCATACTTTATTATACTCGACAGTGCTCGCAAGATTCACCACTCTCCTCGCAGCTACACTCCTGCTCGGATTCGTCCGAGTGCTGTCGCTTTTTCGTGTTGTACTTTTGCGGTAGCCTTCTGTAGGCGATCGGTCGCTCACGACCACCATAACTGGGCTCCCTTGACTCCGATTCACCCGAGCCCTGACGTTTCTTTGCCTCACGATCGCTGTTCTGGGTGTCACTAGACGAAGAACTTTCGTCGCTACTACTGTCCGGTTCCACATCAGTTGCCGGTTCGAAAATCTGGCCACCATAATCGCTATCCGATCGGATAAACAACTGCTCAAACTTCAGATCGTCACTCGTAGACTCCTCGGCCGACGCTTCATCCTGTTCGTTGTACTTTCGTTTGCGGATCACCTTCCGCTCGTGTAACCTACGCTCGGGATCATCCTTGGGGTAGTAGTCGTCCTCCTGACTGCTGAAGTAGTTCGGTTGCACACGCTGTGATCGGCGCGCTGCGGTACAACTTTCTGTCGACTGTTGCGCCAGACAGCGCATCAACTTCTGGACGCTTGCGTTGTTGCGATCGTACATCTCGTGCAGATATTTGCGGAAGCAGCTCGGCAAATTGGTGTTCTCAAGTTGCTGCTCTACCGAGGTCGACTTTTTCGTCAGCTCGTGCGCGGGCAGACCACTCGGATGGTCCGCATGCCAAAAGTGTTTGAGGAACGACTCCGGGCTGTCGTTGGTGGGAGGATCGGACTTCGAAGCATGCTCACTATTTCGCCGTTGGTGAGCTGCAAATTGCTCTATGCTTGAGAACATTTGCAAGGGCCGCAAGAAGTCGTCCCTTGCCTGTCGCTTTACCTGTTGGCTTTCACTAGAGGGTTTCTGCTCGGTTGACTCCAGATGAAACCATACCGGTTCCAGTTCAATTTTCAGCTTGTCACTGTCGGTTAGCTTCCGAATGTGCATCACATGCTGCGATGGTTGCGCGTGCCCAAAGTAATCGTCCGCGCTGTAAACCTTGATTCGAATGCAATTAATGTTTGATTCTCGCTCAAATTATCATACCATATGCTTACCCCGTGCGGCAAAAATCCCGCAGTGGCGATAGAACAAATTACTACAATTTCCACGAGCCCGTTCATCGTTCACTCTGACACTGGCTTGACGACGGCCCCTGCTCAGGTTTAGTTGATCGCTGGCGGTCCCCAGAGCTGTTGTTCTACTGCGGTAAATAATCCTTCACGAAAGCACATAAACAGTCCGCAGAAGGTCAACTGTGACTACAGCCATAGTTGTATGTGAGCAAAATAATAGTCTTTCTTTTTGGTACAGCCAAGTCCAGAGGCAACTGTTTTACGTGACTTTCCCTTTCGCGATGCCCACAACAGCCCACATTCTGCTGAGCTAGGTAGGGTTGTTGAATGTAAACAGCCACTTTCAAGTACACAGCCACTCCTAACGGTGGCTTCCACAGGGAGGAAGTTTGTGTAGCATGGAATAAGATACTGTCGGAACACAACGCACGATGCGTTGAGTTCAAGCATTCTAAACGATCCCTAGTTACAATCTCTGCTATAGGAAACTCTCTCGAGTCAACTTACTTTTAAAAAGACTAGACTTTTCTCAAGGAATTCGCTTTTCGCGTTGCATAAATGAAAGCGCCTAAGCCCATGCGTAATCAGAGGAAAGAAATCGAGTTTGGCAAATGTTCATGACCGAATAATGTCGAAAAGTTAAATCATCTACTCATTTCGTTGCGCCGATCGAACGGCCCGGAGTGCATCAACTTGCAAGCAGAAGATCTGACTGGTATTAACGTGCGCAGTGAACTGTCCGTATGATTGCACAGTGACTCTCACGTTTTGCACACCACGCCGCGATGGTAAGCTACAGCAGATGTTTTGCACTTGGAGGGTCACTCGGAGAACTTTTCTGCCAATGCCAGCATGTCGGGCCATCGGGTTGCGTAGGTTAGAACCACCAGTTTGCCAGTAAAGCGCCAAGCTGTTAGTATACAGTGTCGATGTGCCGATCTTGAGTGAATTTCTGTTAGATCCTCTATCCACCGATCGTCGTTATATTTGAGATGAATGCTCTCATCGTGTTCATCTTAAGTGGTGTTGTCCTACCTTTACCGTCTTCAGAATGTGTAAGAAACGATCAACGTGCTATTTTTCTTCGTCCAGTTCATGAACACCGTTTTTCTTCCACCAAAGTTGCGTACGTTGAACACAGAAATAAATGGAGTTGCCGCATCAAGCATTGCCCCGAAATCCCCCTTGTTAGAGATAGTGCTCCGCATACTCGACACTATACAGATTGTGCCCAAGAAACGGTCAAGGCGACACGAGCGATCGCAAACTCTTCCGGTATAGTAAGAGGAGGGTAACGAATGTTTTCGACAATCGTTATGCCCTGACCTTCAGCAGCTTTCTATTTAATAAGCTCTTCGCGTTGGAAAACCTAATCGGCTTGGTTGATGCACTGAACCGCCTAAAATAATCTAGTGCACTATGGAAATCGGTAGCAACACTTTGGAGCTTAACAGGAGATAAGATGTACGACTTAGAATGTGTGTGTGTGGAAACTGTTAACTTTCCTTCGATAACACGCCAATAAGCCCGTCGCTTCGTTCGGTCATTTCTAATACGCATTAATTCAACAGTCATGGTCATTGCTCGGCGGCATTCATTCGCGGATTGGGGTTGCTTCTTACGTAATTTGATATTGGTGGCCTGATCGCGAGACTGTGTGCAAGTCTACGTTTTTGATCAAGTGTGTATATATATATTTTTTACAGCTACCTCCACTGTTCAGCACTACGTTATTTGGTGGGCGGCCTGAAAAACCACTGCTTGCCCTATCGCTAGAATCTAGCGAGGCAGATACAGAACCAGCCCCGGCTTCCATCCACCATCGGCTGTATGACGAAGACGAATTTTACCCACTAAGCCGCCAACAGCTACGTCGGGTGACATCCTCCAAGCGGTTTTACGACATGGTTCTGGGCGTGCTGCACGTACTGGAAAGGCAGGCCCGCCAGGAAGTGCAACGTGCTCGGGAGCAACTGGAAACCGGGCGGTCGGCCACGGACAGCGACAAAGACGAGCAACCGGCTTAATGGATCAATTTTGCTGATGGGAGGAAACAATAACCTTACGGCAGTGAATTAGGTAAAAAAATGATTCATCAAACTGGATCGAGGGTAACGTGAACCGGCAGCGGTTGGCTCTGACATTGAATTTCAATTGAAATAAACTCCGAACGTATTGACAATGGCCATGAGTACTGTGCCAGATGGCGATCTAGTGGATCGTGCAGGGCGGATGATACATTGGATGACTGTGAATACGAGCAATGGGCACAATTCCACAAGCGTTTCTATTACTTCAATTAGCCAATTTTTGCAAACGTGTAAAACTTCCATGAGATTAATTACCAAACTTCCAGAAAACCGCGAGTTTATTGATAGCTCTCGTCGAAAATTTCTAAATGTGAACGCCAATTCTGCTTAATTCATCAGACGCTCTTACGCTATCAATCGGAAGTCAGCTAAACTGCTCGCATACCAGCGTCGTTCCCGTACGATCACTGGCATGTTTACGCTGCTTCTAGCGCTGACCGAACGTGTGTAGATGTGCATGACACGCTGATAAGCGCAAAGGGATTCGAACCAAATTAAGGGAATCTCGTACAAACACGCATGCAGCCGAACATCAGCGCTGCCCAGTACGCCAATGCCAACGAACGATCGTCTCCGCGGACTACTACACACACGCGTATGGCCTGCAAACACCGTCAAGTAAATAAAATATCAGTTCAAGTGCGACGACTTTTAACATTCGTGATTATTCGTCCGTCAGTGTCGGATCGTAGACAGGTTTCGCTGCCCAGTGCTTCCCGGTGATTTCGGTTCGTTCGGAAACAGATTGTTTGAACCCTTTAAACAACCCCAATCTACTTATCATCATGGCCAAGCTTGGACTTCTGTTCATCGTGATCTTCTGCATCGTCCAGGTGATTTTTAAGACACATTTCTAGAAGTGCGTTGTACAAGTGGAACATTCGTGGCCTGAAACGTGTGCTTGCTTCGTTCATGCGATCACGTGGACTGAACGGAATACTGCTGTGCTAGTAATTGCTTGATTGGCGGCTGATTACGATGTTTCAATAGAATTGATCGCTGAACACGCATGTTATGAGAAAAAAATCGGTTTTATTTTGCTAATGTTTCGTATAGAGTCATATAGAGAAATATCAATTGCACGACTATTTACAATACAGCATATAACATGTTTCACATGTTTCATATAGAGTCACATAGAGAAATATCAATTGCACGCCTATTTACAATACAGACTATAACATGCTAGTGTAAACACTATGTAAAACTTTCAGTAAATCAAATGATTTTTTTCTACGACACCATACTAGATCACCATTGCCGCCCGCCTGCGCCGTGACACTGTCGAAGATGGAGTAGCTACAATTAAACAGACAATTACCGATACCTTCACCAAGGAAAACGTCGATGTAAGTAGTGCCATTTCGTTGCATTTTTATTTCGATTGCTTACCTGCTTGTTATTGTAATTTCAGAATTTCTTCAACAAGCTGGGTGAATTTGGTGACATGTTCAAGTCGAAAACCAGCGAGTTGGGCGAAGCAATTCAGAAGAAAGTGAACGAAGCGATGAATTAAACGTCAGCGCCTTATCTCACTGATTCGATGTAGGCATCACAACATCAGCTCGAAACAAAACAAATAAAATGTTAAATACTACGAACCGATGATGAGCGGCTTCGGTTTAATAAAATGCTTTACAGATCTGATAAGATGACAAGGGGTGTAATGAGATAATATTATAAATATAAACAAGGTATTTTCTTGGGAATGTAAACAACATTGTCACGAAATCTTGCGCTAAGTTATTATACTTTTTGTACAGCTTTTAATTCAGCAACTTCCAGTTCTACGTTAACTACAGACGGTAAGATGAACATTGTAGAAATACTATGTTAGTGACGTTCATATACTTAGTTGTTCATATACTACACGATTGTAGTTTTAATTATTGTTCAAACCAATTTAATCGTTTGCCACGTTAACTGATACATACAGAATGTTTGGACATACAGAATGTCTGTAATTTAAAGATTTTTTTTAGCTCGAAAAATGAAAATGAACCATCATAACCTCTGCTAAAGTATGTATGCAGACATTTATTTATGAGTATTGAATATTCGTGTATGAACATTGAACAATGTTTTAAAAAAAATATACAATATAAAACTTTTAATATAAAAAAAATCTAGATCATGTTATATTCTTGTATAGTTTGAACTATGGAGAAAATCCTAAAATAAGCAAAAAAATCTAACATGGAGTTTGACACCTTTGATCAAACGCTTATGACGCTCAACAAAAGCACGGTGAGCGTTGTGGAACATTTGTAAGAGACAACATTGCCCAGCTAGTTGCAGTTAAAACAATAAAGTTAATGTTAGGCTTGTTAGGCTAGGTTTGGTTGGAGTTACGTTTATGTTATGTTGAAGATGTAAGGTATATTGAAATTTTTATTTTTTTATTTTACAAGCAAATATTTTACATTTGCTTGATTCATGAACAAACGGAAGAATTATAAAGAATTTTCATTATTTTCTTTTTATTTAAACTCAACTAGCACACAATAAAACATACATCCATTTGCATAGTATATTCAATTTACAGTGAAGGACAAATTGGTGATACCACCATACGATTAAATCTTTATACGGATGCTCAACGCCAAATTCAAGTTACGCTGATGAGTTCCGAATGCACACGGGAATAGACTGTATAGTCGAATTAAACGAAATTAATCTACAATAATGAGCGTTCCATTGGCAAGATTAGTCATTAGAAATCTTTGGTTTTATTGCTTTGTTTTTCGCCGTGAGTCTTACCGATAATAAATGTCCTTAACATTTATAAATGAGCAACAAGAAATTATTTATTTAATGTTGCTATTTAGAACGGCATGCTACTTGGAATGTTGAGTTAGGGCGTTTTGTTCTATATTACAAAGGAAACATTTTAATACTTCCCATCTTCAACTTATACGTAGTTACTTATACTTTGTTAAACGAAAAAAAAAAGATGAGAGAGAGAGAGAGAACTAGAGTGAGAGAGAGAGAGAGAGTTAGAGCTTTTCGCTTAAATAAATCAAGAATATTACCAAAGCGGTAATTCTTAAAAACACGTAAAAAAACAAATTTAATATGGGAATCGCCACTCTTACTTTCTGAAAGCTTCTGCAAGTCAAGCCTCCTTCGGCTCATGAGAACTATTTATGCACCAACCCACGTCGATATGCGTGACTTGAATATAAAGTGCAGTGTCTGTCACATAACGATCGGGTAGGAATTGATTTGTTTTGCATAATGCCGGGGGACAGGCAGTGAAGCAAAGTGAAAACGAATTTAAGGTAAACATAGAATCTGAGATGAAGACACACAGACAAGCGAACTTGACCGTCCAACGTACGCTTGGCTTAAGATTGTTCAGCCCGTACCTTGCTTAGCGATAATTGGAAGTAAAAATATTGTGATAAGGAGGAGTGCGTTTCCGCGGATGAATTCATGCTTGCAGGCAACGTGGATGAATTCATGCTTGCGGCCAAAAATAACATTTCGATTACGAACAAAATGTAGAAAAAATCGATTATTCAAACTTAATACCATACAAACCGTCATCCGTACTCAACAACATACGACATTACCTTTGCCCCCAGTTACAAAATGTTCACAGCTCTTTGAACGCTCCCAAAGATGCTTGTAAATATTGAAGCGCAGGGTGCCACTAAACGCACCCAGGCAGGAGATATCAATACACAAATACACACGCCAGCTAGAATCTTTCCATGATGCGCCTCCTGCGCCCGGTACGTGGTACCTACCTTCACGTCCATGCGTCAACGTAAATTCGACGCTTTGTGGAGGGGCGTATAAAAACGCAACAACGGCGCGGTTTGATGCTTCAGTTGTTAGTTAGAATTCGCTTTGCTCTAACGCGACCCCATCGACCAGTGATTCCTCCGACCGGCGTATCGCTCTACTAAACCATGGCTAAGCTCGTGTACGTCATCCTGGCCCTGTGTGTCGTTCAGGTGTGTGGATCTTCATCCGAAGACGGTCGGAGTTGTACCAACAGTGAATTATAATCGCAGCCCTTTACTGTTTCCTACAGGGAAGTTTTGCCTTCGTGCGTCGTGATGCCCCGGCGGCTCCAGCTGAGGAGAACAATTTCTTCAAGAATCTCTTGGATATCGGTGGCAAGATTCAGGAAGCGTTTGTGGAAACCCAGCAGGGCGTGCTCAAGTCGCTCGGATTCCAATCGAACGAGGAGGTAGTCCAGACGATCCAGAAGAACACCAACCAGTACGTCGAGCGGCTGCGCTCCGTACAGGGAGTGATCAGTGAGGAGGTGCAGAAGCACTCGGACATTTTCGAGCCGATCGTGAAGGACCTGAACGTCAAGCTGGCCGAGACCACCGCCAACCTGTCGGAGCAGAATCCGGAGCTTGTGCAGAAGGCAAAGGAGTACCAGCAGCAGGTCCAAAGCAACCTGCAGTCGCTAGTGGCCGAGGCCCAGAAGACGGTCGAGAAGCTGAAGGAGGACACTCGCGTGCCGACCGAGGAGCTGCAGAAGGCGCTGAAGACGCTGTACGATTCTACCTTCGAAACCCTCACCAAGACGGCCAACGAGCTGAAGACGAAGCAGTAAGCGTTCCTCCCCGGTATAGTCATCCGGTCAACGTACAAATTGTTTAATAAAAATGAAAAAAAAACAGTTAAAAACCACACTTCTATGGACGTCTCGTTCTTCCAAATGTACGTTTCCGGAAACGTCGTGTGCTGCTCATGTCTATGGACGCGCAATGTCGATGGCAAGAATTGATGGCAAGGTTAACCATTCCGTGGTGCGCTAAAAACTGTGCTCATTCACACAGCAGAATGCAATGGACGCGTTTGCCTAGTAGCAGCCGAAAAATTAAGCGCATGCTGACATCGGTAATAGAAAAGGTTATCACACCACGCAGACACGCGATACGGGCATCCAGGAAATGGTCCAATCCACTTCAACCTCACAAACTGTGAGTCGATTTTCTTTTTTATTAACACAAAAAAAACGCAAACTGATTGTAGAAACCGGAATTATCAGCAAAAGTGGGATGTACCAGAAAAAAGCACCATCGTACGAAACAGTACATTCATCGCTAATCACTTCGCTGCAGTCAGCTTGATTTCGTGCACGAGCGTGGTGCATCTTCTCGGATTGCTTCGCTGTCCATATCGGCGCCGTACGCAAATTTGCAATGATTAACATTTCTGGAACCTGGAGCTCTATAAAACCGCGACACACATCGGAGCACCCTTAGGTGCGCACGCACGTACTTGCATTTCCAATGCAGCGTTTGCACATTTGGGTGTTCGAAAACGTGCCTTCTTTTTTCGCTCGATCGATATATGCATAGACACCAATGGCTTCCGGAACGATAACTGTTCGTCTCAATGTCGGTTGCCCGACCAGCAGCAACAAGCCACTATTTGGCTCACGCAGCTTACATCGTATTCATTTTTAGTTGCAATGTCGGCTAGCTGCGGACTGCTGTGAAAACAATGCACGATGATTAATGAGGGGCCAGCCTGAAACCGGTCGGGTCATTCGAGCAACTATGCTAGGTCAAAAGATGAACAGACCCACGGTAGCTACGTTTATCGGCATGGCGTTATCGGGGGCCCATTATCTCTCAGTCGAATGATGACGCCGGTGGAATTTAAAGTGTGTTAGTCATAGGTTTCTGAAAATATACACGCAACGCTGCTGATACAGTTGTCAAAATGTAGCAACCGCTGGAACAGAAGAAAATGTATGAATGGAAGGAATGCGATCATAAAACGGACAATACCCAAGGCAAGTTTGACATTAAAGTAACAGTTTTCGTCGTGATATAGTACGATACCTACTCAAGCATGCACAAAGAATAAGAAATAATGGCAACAAAAATCCCACAGAATCTACATAACTCTCGAACTCTCGGCTAACTTTATTATAGTTTTTCAGCCTTTGAAACACTGCTGGAGTGTCGTATTTACAAGAACATCGTATTAACAAATCGCTCCAAACCAAGTCATCATTTCGAAGGGACCCGAATGATCATATGGCATGCTTAATCCAACTCTTCACTTTCATACAACCGTGCCAGCCGCCGGATCGATTGCTTCGTTTTCCGCTGTATGAACTCGTCCACGTGCGAGAAGATGGTCACAATGCCCATTAACCTTTCGAGTGTTCCGTGCACTTTTTCCGCCCGCTCGACGCTACTCTCCAGCGTTTCGCCGGAGCTGGATGCTAGTAGCCGCGACATGGCCGGGAAAAGCATCGGCCCGTCGCCCAGCGACCGACGCAGCGGTGCCTTCCGCACATCGTTGTAGTCGTAATCGTAGTCGTCGTAATCGCCCAAGGGATCGATTGTTTCCTCCGACGAGTAAGGCGCGTCGATCGAAAGCGATCGCTTCTTGTGCTGACAGCCGCACGTCGGTGCCGCTTCCTCCGGCTTGATGCTTCTCGGAAGCAACCGAGCGGATGCCGAAACGGAGGCGAGCGCCAATGCCTGTGGAGGAACCAGAGTGGGAAAGGATACTAGTTCATGTTCAAGATGCTCGAGATTTAGCTTTGCTATGTCTATCCTCGGCACGGGTGGTCTACGGGTTGTGCTCGTTGTGGCACGCGGTGTCGATCGCTGCGTGCTCGTACTAGTAGTTCGTACGGGTCTGCTGCTAGTAGTCGTAGTCGACTGTTGACGCATTTTGCGAAGGAATTTGCGAACGGTGGTCGTTCTTGTCGTTGTGCTAGTGGTTGTGGTGGTTAGCGTCACCGACTTTGACTTGTTCTCCAGAGAAACCGTACTGCTGCCCTGTACATCTTGCTCGTTTGACGGCACGGACTGTGGCCAACTGTCCAGCAGACGCCTGTCAAGGATTGGCTCGGTCGGTAGAAAATCTTGCTCTATTCCATTGCCCTTTATATCGATCGTATCGGTGTCAATGGAAGGTGGATGAACGAATACTTCCGAAGCATCATCACGCGTGTCCAAATGGTTTACGGATTCGTACTCCAGCCCCGTCGCCAATGGGCGATCATCCCCGAGCTTCGCATCCGCGCTGTCCAGTTGGTCTGCGACATCGAATGTTCTCGTGTGGTACTGGTTCAACAGTTTCACCGAAATCATTTCACTAGCTGCAAAATCATTCCAGGCCAGCGTTTCGGGAGATAATGTTAACGCGAGATGATGGGCGGCGTGTAGCGAGAGGAGGAAAAAAAGCAGATTAATCTCAGGTTATCACTGATCAACTCCCAAACTCCGGCTCCGGCGAGTTCCACTTGCCTTTTTCGCGGTCGAGTTCTTGCGAATCGTAAAACATCGGACCGAGCAGCACACTTTCGCCATCCTCATCATTTGGCACAATCGCAACGGTTCCGGGTGGCTGTTTGCTGATTTCCAAAAACCTACCGTCCAATCGCTGGACCAAAGTCTACACGCGCACACACAGACAAATACACACGGCAAAAAATGGACATTAAAAAAGCAAGTCAAGAAACACACACTCGCACACACGACCACGATTATGTCACGATCGTCGATCGAATTATCACTTGATTCGTTATGTCATCGAAGCGTCTCAATCTCAATTCTCACTGCACATCCTGCCGACAAAATGATAATGCTTGGTGCGCTTTTTTGTCCAACATCCTTTCCGTGCTGATTAGTCAGGAAACTTCATAGGAAGTTCGACTTTTTTGCGTTACAATAAAAAAGCCACCTAACGACAACGCTACAGTTGGATCACTTGCGAGATTTACTACTTACCGATAAAAGCAGTGCCACCGCCAGTAGCATGATGGTCGATTGTGGAGGTCTACAGGCAAACGATTGCCAAGTGCCAGCCGGCAGGCGTTCTTCGGGACCACCAGACTTGGACTCCGCCAGACTTGAAATCCGCCGGCACCGGATTGTTTTCGGAAGCGGAGAGACATTTCTGTACTGCGCTGCAAAAAGTCACAAACAAACAACCGCCTCCGAGAGACTGACCGCAGGCTGCAGCGGTACTTTGGCCGAGGGCAAAATAGGAAGCTTGGTTTCTCGGATAAGCTTGACGGCAAAAGCATGCGACATCAAAACAGCACACGAGCTACCGTTACTAGAGTGTTTGCACAACACCGAAACAGCAACCAACAATGTCAACGTTTTATCTGCTGCATGTATCTCTTTATATCGCATTATTTCTCGACTGTAGTTTATCATTCGATTGTTTTTTTTTTTGTTGGTTAAATGTCCTATATAGGTCCTAGGCCTGCCATGAATATACCGCTTAGCAAGACAGTCAAATTAAACCTGCGTACGGGAGGACAGCTAGATTAGATTTTCTTGAGCTACGCACCTGGACCATACGACATTTAAAATCGTCAATCACTTAAACCGTGCACATTGAAATTATTAGTTTGATAGCACGGCAATGCATAGCAATACCCATATTTGTTTACATTTCATTGCCTACTTTAATTTACAAAAAAATACTTCCAAAAACGAATTAATTTGATTTAACACACCGTTCGCAGCAGGCGTTAAATCACCAACTCGAGGAAAAGTGAATGGCAACATCGTACTTCATAAATATTGCGTTCATTTTCTCCCAGCCCGCTGTCATGGTTGTGATAAGCCATTCGACGGTGTCTGCCCGTAACGTGCCGCGTAAATTCACGCTTTCGTACAGAAATGTTCATTCATCAGCGGCAAAAAATCGCTGTCCACCCCTGACGAATTCCGTGAAATTCAAAGCGAAGCGCCACCCTGCGAGTCGTCGAGTAGAAAACGTTGCGAAGGCATGTTATTGTTGCCTACCAAATTAGTATGAAAATGTGCTCTGCCAGTTGGCTTCGCGCGACTTCCTGGCGTGATGCTCCCATGCTGGGGCTAGACATTGGCTGTAGGTGGTGTAGTGGTACGGCGGCGGTGTCCATTCGAAAACCCGTACATGAGCTTAATTGAGCGAACGTGAGGTGAAGAATAGAACGTAGTATCGTCCACAGTCATCCGACCGTGAACAGTACAACAAACCAACCTTGGCGCAATTTTTAGGATAAGTATGCTATTATAGTAAACAAACTGTTCCATGTCTTCTAGTGGAGAAAAAAGGAAGTAAGTTAAACAAAAGTGCGATCATGCAAACGAGAGTCATAGCAAAGGTACTCAACAGTACCGACGGCTTCTAATCGACATCACACAAGCTAGCCTCGATTATTTAATTATGTACCCAGCGATAAGCTAATCACCGTTTGCTTCCGTTTGGATGCTTGCATTCGTAATGTGTTATTACATTCAGATGAAATTTGATCCGTACACACAGTAGAGCATGCCCTTACCCCGACCGTGAATTGAACTTGTTATCGCACATAAGTTCTCACCAGCAAAACGCATCGATGCACCGATTGCACCAACATATGCATACCGATTGGGCCGGTGTCAGTGGCTCTCAACTCATTGCGTCAACTTTACAGGGAGAAGCACCATATTAGGCGCCGTAAGACAGAGCAAGCAGTAGGCAAGATCTTTGGAACGCATAACTACAGTAAGTGCGCCCAAAGTGCATCCGATGAACCGCGAGAATCCACTTTAAGAAACGCTGTCGATCACGGCGATCCGCTCCTCTCGCTTTCTCGCGTTCGGTACATCGCACCGACTCGGTCACTCCGTGTGCATCAGCCGGGCAAGTGTACGCGCTCGAATTCCGCGACTCATAATCAGCAGCCACATTCATGATCTTACTCAAGAAATTATTCAACTCTCCAGCCATAAAAACAAACAAACACGATCCGCGCTCCAAGCGGAGCTCCGTCGTCAAGGGGTTGTGCGGTGCCTTCGCTGCACGGATTGTGCGGAGTGGGATGTGCGCTGAACCGTGCGTGTTTCACTTCTGGTGTAGTGTAGTCGGTGGTCGGCGCAGTTTGGACACGGTTTTATAATTCACCTCCCCTTCGGCGGTGAAGAAGCCCCACACTGGCCACGAGGCTGGGGGTGACGAGGCTGTGGGGCGTCGTGACGGTTCGGAGTGGTGTGTGGGTTCGTGCGATCAGCGAAACCAGTTACTGTTCCTCACCGTCGCGTATTCGTTTCACAGTGTTCCAGCGCGAAGGTTACACGGAGAGCATCTTGCATCAGTGTGCTCTGTGCTGTGAGTTCGTTTCTTGGGCCCAACACGGACAAAAAGAGAATGGAAAGTGCTGCCGAAGAATCTTGCCAGTGACACGAACGGAAGCGGCGAAGAAACAAACCTCCCGGTCCGAGTTTCGTTTTTCCAAAGCTCCCCCTCGCGCAACCGAAGAGATGCCTTACAAGTTTCCTGGGGTCGGATCATAGTTTGCGAGTGAAACACCATGAACGGTATCGTGTGTGACGATCGGGATATTCTGCCCTTTCGGTGAAAAGGGTGCCCCGTCTGGCTGGAGTGCCACTGTGAAACGCATCGGACAGATAGTGGTTGTTCGCCAGCGAGTGACGGACACTTTTTTCTCGGGGTCGATTGGTGCAATACGTGCTACGGTGCTGGTGTGCTGAGAGTGAAACCGAGCGGAGGGTGGGTGCAATAGTTTCACCCAACGCAGTGAACGTCTTCGCTAGCCATTGCGGTGGTTCGAACGAGTCGAACGATGGATTTGCAGAACTACGACGAGGACATATCGGCCAACGGGTACTACCAGCGCCTGCTGAGCGATCACTACAGCATCCTGGAGACGGCCACGGTCGAGGGATGGATCGTGTGCGTCCCGCGGTTCGGGTCGTTCAGCGAGCAGTGCCTGGTCGACCAGGAGTTTGCCCTCGCGCACATCCTCGTGCCGAACGAGGAGCTGCCCGAGACGCACTTCTTCAATCTGAACTTCCTGCAGCTGAAGCTGGACGAGCGGGCGCTCGCGTTCGGGGACGTGCGTGTGCGCATTCTGTTCGAGGAGATCTTCTACCGGGACGGGCTGAAGTACAAGGTGTGGTGCATCGAGCGGCCGCTGCACGACATGAAGAAGTACGGCACGTACGCCGAGGACGACCTATCGCTCGGCCGCTTCCTCGGCATCGGCAGCCTCACCGAGTCGGTCGAGTTCATCCGGACGGCCGCCAAGAAGAAGGACATCTTCAGCCGGATGGACGGCAAGGTGCAGCAGTTCCTGCGCGCTAACGCCGACTTCGCCAAGTGGCAGTTCGAGGAGCAGAAGGCCGCGGTGAAGATGATCTACGTCGAGTGTCTGGACTTGATACTGCAGAACCGCAAGCTGAAGGATCGCTGCCAGCGCGACATGCTGCTGCGCGGCAACGTGAAGGTCGCGATCGAGACGTACGTGATGGATAAGCTGTACGATCATGTGAAGAGCGTGATCGACGTGTGCCGGGCGGAGCAGGCGGAAGCGTTCAACAAGACGCTGCGCAACTTGGGCGATGTGCACTGTACGGAGTTCGAGGTGACCCAGCGGTACGGTGAGCTGATACCGCTGGCGAAGAAGGAGCTCGCCAAGATCGACCACGCCCGCACGGTTATCGACAAGATCGCCTGCTTGCAGAAGGTGATGGAGGCGCTGACGAAGGGTGCCCGGTGCGCGTTGACGACGGACCATCTGGTGCCGCTGTTCATCTTCCTCATCCTGAAGTCGGGTCTCACGCACTGGATGATGACGATCACGTTCCTGAAGGAGTTCCAGTTCAACAACGTGTTCCGGGAGCAGCGCATCGAATCCGGCGAGCACGGGTTCCTGATCGCGACGCTCGAGGCGGCCGTCGTGTACATCAGCTGTGGGAGTATCACGCGCACGCAACGGCTCGGCGTCAATCTGGACCCGCGCTCGCCGTCCGCCGATACCGATGCCGACGCGACCGGCTGCGAGTTCCGCAATGCGGACGACTTCCTCAACTACCTGCTGACGCTGATGCGCAACGACGATGAGGTGCGCGTGGTGGAGCTGCTGCAGGACATCACCAACAATCAGGCACTGTTGTGCAACGTACCCACCGAGGCCGGTTACTACTACCTGCCCTCGATCGATGACCAGAACCAGCAGGGACAGGCCGCGATCCACCTCGCGGCCATACTGGGTAACGCGAAGCTGCTGACGCTCATACTGTCCCTGCAGCCGAACGTGAACGCCGTCGACGCGAAGAACTGGACCGCGCTGCACTACGCCGCAGCGAACGGTCATCAGAATCTGCTACTACTGCTGCTCCATGCCGGAATCAACATCAACAGCACCAGCAACGATGCGCACACATCGCTCCATTTGGCGTGTCTGAATGGTCACAGCGGATGTGTGAAGGCGCTGCTTTACTTCTCCGAGCATATGCGCATCTACGTCGACGTGAACGCGGCCACCGAGCTGGGCCACACGCCCCTGCACTACGCGGCCAAGTGGGGCTTTCTGGACATCGTGGAAACGCTGCTCGAGTATGCGGCCCGGGTGGAGGTGACGAACCGGATGGGCGCGACACCGCTGCGCTACTCGCACAACGTTCGCATCACGAAGCTGCTCGTGGACGCGTTGCACGACCAGCGGCGCAACGCGCACGGCCGCAGCGGCCATCTTCTCAGTCCCCATTCGCCGACGGTCATGCAGCGGACGGTTTACCGTGCGGAGGATTTCATGCACGGCGGTGAGGACGCCCCGGAGGACGGCCGGGAACAGCGTACGATAGAGGAGATGAAGCGCATCGAAAATGCGCTGGAAGCTATCGCCGCTCAGGACACGAAGCTGGCCTGTGTCTACCTCGGGCTGGACGAGGAGCGAACGCCGCGGGCTCACCCGTTGTCGCCGCCAGCCGGCCACTACCCCATCGACGACAAGCTGTGCCACCCGCTGTGCACCTGCAACCGGTGCGTCCGGAGGTCGTCCGAGTTCTACAACCTGTTCCGCAAACCGTTCGGATCGTCCGCCAAACCGGTGGAGGGACCGGCGGTGAAGTCCGCCAAGCTGCGCGTCAATTTGAACGCCGTCAATGGCGAAGGCTACACGGCCCTGCACGTGGCGGCAATGCACGGCAACGTGGATATGGTTCGGGTGCTGCTGGAGCGCTCGGTTAATCCCACCATCCGGCTCAAGTCCGGGGCGACGGCACTGCATCTGGCAACGCGCGAGCGCCGGCTGCGCATTGTGCGGATGCTGCTGAGCCGCTGTTCATCCGCCGACATCGTGGACCTGAAGGATAGTCGCGGCGATACGTCCCTGCACTACGCGGTCGAGCAGAACAACTTGCAGCTGGTGCAGATGCTGCTGGAGGGTGGCGCCGATCGGAGCATACGCAATCTGCAGGGCAAACGGCCGATAGACATAGCTAAGAATAATTTGTACTTTAATGTGGTGAATTTACTTGAGCAGCGATAGAATGTGCGTGAAAGTGTGTGTTTAGGAGTTGTTTCTTTGGGCCCCAGAAGTGTACTTTGTAAATATTCATCGGTTACTTTACGCCTTATTGTAGAGCTGAACGAAGAGAATAAATTTAAGCCAGCCGGTTTAGCCGCTGCACAAGATTATTTTCGTCTTCGCCTTATCCTTATCTGCCACCATCCCAACTTTGTATTTGCAGTTCTGATAACAGGGCAATAAAACCCTACCACGGAAGAGGCGTATCACAGAACGAGCGACTACAGGCGTTTTGTTTGGAATGCAATTTTCCGATGGTTTCACTTTATTTCCATAATCTTCTTTCAGGTAGGTATAATTAATACATTACTTCGCGCACCGCGCAACATATGCGTACGCTTCTGGACGATCTACCAATTTGAGAGTGACATTTACAAGAGCGAAAGGGAAAACACACACACCGGACTGACAAATTGTGGCGCTTGTTCGTACTCCAAAACTGACCAGTGCAGTGTCGAGTACTGCATGGGTGGTGCCTGTCGCACTTAAGGATCCGTGCGCACATCTCTCATTCAAACGGAGCAAAAGGCAACCTAAACGGAAAATGAATATAAAAACCCACAACGCACATCGTCTATCGTCTGCATGGCGAACAGTGGCGTGTAGAAACAATTTCACAGTAGTAAAAATTTAACAACAACACAAACGACTGATTCAAACGAACTTCCGGTTCTCATCAGGTGGTGTGTAAAACAAGCTAAATAGAGATATAATAAATGGAATAAAACATACTCAACACAACTCTAGAATAGATGCAAAATGAATAGAAGAAACGCTCCAACAACGCTATCCTCTCCACGCTGCTTGCGTTCGAGGAGTTGAGGTCGTTCGTTTCGTACCACACAAACAAGTGTTACTAGCAATTAAACGACATTTCCTTGATTGTTTCGGCCCAAAATGCTTGACATAATTATGATTTGTTCCTTCCTTCCTGTACGGGTTGGTTTGTAAGTGTCCGCGGCCGCGTACTTTCCAACATTTGATTAATAAAAACATTCAAACCAATCGTTCCGGCACGATCCGGTTCGATTCCGAAGCAGAGATGTTGCAACTTCCAATCCATTCCAGTTGTAAACGATTATCTTTGTTTCATTTATGCTTAATGGGTCTATTCATTTTGTTTTTTCTTTTTATATATACTTGCTTTAGCGACTAATCCACCTCGACATGATTCGCATTTTCTACAGGAAATTTATCTGAGCAACAACAAAAAAATATATATAGTATAACATAACACATAAGTCGGCTCTCCTTATTGTACGTTTTGCGACATTGTATAACGCCCGTTCTCCTGCATCTCTTTCTACTAGCGCAGTGTTGCTGCGTTCTCCCTCGGCATGCTGTAGTGTTTAGTGTCGCGCGCATGATGACTCATATTTAGTACCCCTTTTTTAATGTACGCTTTCAATTCGACTGACGTAGACCACGTTTTTGCGAACAGTATTACGCGCTGTTACATTGATCTTGATCCTACAAGCAGCTAGGGAAAGAGAGAAGTAGTAGACAGTATCTTGTTTTTTTTGCAGATGTTGGGCGCATGGGTTGCACAAATTGCTACAAATTAAAAACATCTTCTTACGCACGCCTGCACGCACACACACGCGCTCGATCGCTGTGTTTATGTAGTTATCCCCTTGTTGTTATATTGTGATTTTGTTGCATGTTACGTCTCCTCGTTCGATCCGATCCGAACATTACTCTACATCTAGTCGGCTGTGGAATACTTTTTGCATGGATCGCTGTGCATGTGTACATGAATGGTAGCATGTATTGCCATATATGTATGTTTAACGTCTCATGTCACGCGCACGTACGCACACAGTCCCCCGGCTGCGGTCCTCTCCCCAAAGGAGTCGCGCAGAGGCTGGGCGGCGGCGCGCGGTAAAAGAAACTTATCGTAAAATAGTACACCTCCCTCCTTTAACATGCTGGCACACGCTGCTGCTGTTGCTGCTAGAGCGTTAAGCATCTTAATCTTCTAGGTTGCGGAATGCCTGCTGCATGTCTTCGTACAGCTGATCGAAATCTGCCTTGATCTTCGGTTCACCGTCTTTCACGGGGTCCTAGGGGATACGAAAACAGAAGCCGATTAGAATCAACCATCCCAGTCTATGCTTCATCTCACCACACACACACACACACACACACACACACACACACACACACACACTCACCTTGAACTTCATCGACGACAGCTGGTACAGAATGTTGCCCATGGAGTCGCGGATCACATTCCAGGTGATTTTGTTCTCGGACTGTGCGGTCGTCTCCACGGCGTGGCGCGCCATGTCGTAGAAACCGATCATGTTCTTCAGCATGCCGACGGTTTTGTAGAACGGGCAGAAACGATCGTACGCGGAGTACGAGTTCTGCTGCAGGAAATCGTCCTTCAGCAGCTTGGCGACCTCGAGCGTGATCTTGTCCGTTTCGGCCAGCGACGCCTTACCGACGAGCTGCACGATTTCGGACAGATCCTCTTCCTCCTGCAGGATTTCCTTCACCTTCGTACGCATCGGGACAAACTCCGGGAAGTTCTTGTCGTAGAAGTCCTCCAGCGCGCGCATGTACTTGCTGGTGGGAGAATGGGAACGATCAGAATCACGACCAGCCAGACAGTTGCCGGACGCATACCGCACACGCCACACCTACCTGTAGGAAATCAACCAGTTGATCGACGGGAAGTGCTTACGCTGGGCCAGCTTCTTGTCCAAACCCCAGAACACCTGCACAATACCGAGGGTGGCGGATGTGACGGGATCGGAGAAATCACCACCGGGCGGCGAGACGGCACCGACGATCGAAACGGAACCCTCGCGCTCTGGATTACCGAGACACTTGACGCGACCGGCACGCTCGTAGAAGGAAGCCAACCGAGCGCCCAGGTAGGCCGGGTAACCGGAATCGGCCGGCATCTCAGCCAGACGACCGGAGATTTCTCGCAGCGCTTCGGCCCAACGCGAGGTGGAATCGGCCATCATGGACACGTTGTAGCCCATGTCACGGAAGTACTCCGACAGCGTAATACCAGTGTAGATGGAAGCTTCACGGGCCGCTACAGGCATGTTGGACGTGTTGGCGACCAACGCGGTACGCTTCATGATCGACTCGGTCACACCGTCGATCTCGACCGACAGCTCGGGGAAGTCACGCAGTACCTCAGACATCTCGTTACCACGCTCACCGCAACCGACGTACACGATCACGTCCGAGTTCGAGTACTTCGACAGCGACTGCGAGATGACGGTTTTGCCGCAACCGAACGCACCGGGGATGGCGGTGGTACCGCCCTGCACGCACGGGAACAGCGAATCCAGCACGCGCTGACCGGTCAGCAGCGGATGGTTGGCTGGCAGCTTCTCCGTCACCGGACGCGGCTGACGCACCGGCCACACCTGCAACATGGTGAACTTGCTGACCTCGCCATCGAACTCGGTCTCCAGGATGACGTCGTCGACGGTGTAGTTGCCGGACGGGGCAATGTACTTGACGGTACCCTTGGCACGGGGCGGCACCATCAGCTTGTGCTTGACGAGCGTGTTCTCGTGCACGATACCGTACAGATCGCCACCGGTGATGTGCGAGCCCGCCTTCACGTTCAACGGGTTGAAGCTCCAGCTCTGCGTACGGGACAGGCACGGCACGTTGATACCCTTCGGAATGTAGATCGAGCTGGTCATTTCGTTAATATCCTTCAGCGGACGCTGGATACCGTCGAAGATGCTGCCCATGATACCTGTGGAAGAACGTGTTTTGTATCATGTGCTCGTAATATTGTTCCCTACAGGGGGAGGGGGCGTTTATCATACCTGGACCAAGCTCCACAGACAACGGCTTGCCGGTACGCAGCACGGGATCACCGACGGTGACACCGGAGGTTTCCTCGTACACCTGAATGGTGGCCATGTCGCCCTCCAATCGAATGATCTCGCCGACCAGCTCATAATATCCTACACGGACCAGCTCGTACATAGCCGAACCGGACATACGCTCCGCCGTCACGACTACAGAAATGAAAATTGAAAACTCGCTAGTCAGCACAAACTTCTGATGGAATGAAATATGGAATAAGGAGGTAAGCTAGATCGTACCGTACCGTAGCAGAGAATACTCATTAAAAGTCGAAAAGAAATAATTTTCGATTTTGAGGCTATTTGCGTGTATCACATGGGTGTTAAAAAGTAAACCGCATCATCTGACCCCAACCAGATACCGCAGGTAAGCAATGTTACATAATAATTCAATAACGATCCGGGGCAAGAATTCGTTAAATGGCCTGTCATAAACCGCACCAGTTAAATTCTCTTCCGATTGCTTCATTCGAGTACAATTAATTTGGAAAAACATTGATAAACAATCCATTTCAGCACAACCACGGGATCACATGAACCGATTCATCTCACGCACACAGTCGCATCCGCCCCGCGTATGATATCAACACAAGCACAATACCACTTCACACGTCATGTGACTGGCTGGCGACCAGCGACATCTCTTCGAATGACAGTTCACTGGGAAGAAATTTTCCTATTCCGTTTTCCCGAACATGAGAAAATGCAAATATTCTGCTATCTACGGCGATGCTACGAAAGGAAACGCATGCTTACCAGGGCCAGACACGGCGAAAACGTATCCGAATTTGGACTCGCGGTCCTCATCGCTGATTTTCTTCAGATTCGACATTTTCTATATCGTTCCTCTCGTGACGGGCCTGTGTCGATGGCTTTTGCTGCTTCTGGCTTCCAGGGATGGTTCTGCTGAAACGCGAGAATACTGTGTTGATTAGTGCTGACCACGTCCACCCGACTCCAGCCACAAGAAAGGTCAGCTGATCAAAAACGACCGAAGATGTAATTGTTCAACAAACGCAGTAAGCACCCGCACCAGCGGTTCCATCACACCATCACCGCAGGTCATGTGACCTGTAGGGTACGGTTTTGGGCTTGCAAAATTTACTGCATCCAAAGTGCTGCGTAGCAATTACGAACGTAGTTAAGGAAAATACTAAATCCTACCCGATGGTAACGATATTACGGCCTACGTGAGGGAAATTCACAAAACAGCAAACTTTTACCACAGAACATGTAATTCAATGGACGAACGCGGCCAAGAATGCAAAGAAAACTAATATCGATTTGTGCTGTAGCGTTCGGGACAACAATTACACCCACGGTCACTTGATGTGCGAACCTTTCCTGCGGTGCCGGAAAATGTTGGCGATTTTGAGAAATTGCGGAGAAATCTTGGACCCGAACTTTACCAGCCAACCACTTCGAAAAAAATCACTGGAATAAATAAAAAATTTGTGCAAGGTATTTAACGCGAGCTCGCTGCAGAAGTGCACAGCGAAAGGGTTGGACCATACAAGTTGACAGCAGGTATAAACCCAGACGGCTGGGGAAGCTTTTCAGATATGAAATCAGCTGTGCGTAAATTGGACACTATTTTCCTTGATTTTATTACAATATTATAAAGGTAATTCAGCAAAGTTCAACTATAAAAACACTATTTTATTAAACCAGCAGGGCTAAATGGTTATCAAATGTGACAATCTACTTTCATGCTAGCAAAAAGGTGACGAACCTTTTCTCCGTGCTTTTCTGAGGGTCTCGAAAAGAGCCGAAGATTGCCGAAGTTGTTCGAAAAATCGGAGATTTGGTACATTTTCAAAAAAGAGTTGTTTGATATTATTTTTATATTATACATTAACCAACACGCTGTAAAACCTAACTTTACCATACATGATTGTTTAAGCAGTAAACATTCCACAACATGTTATCTGATAGTATAATCCTTATCCGTGCTATACATGATATGAAGTCGTTGAGAAACTAAAAAAATATGTTGCATACGGTGTCATGATTTAGCAATATATTTTCCATATTAATATATTGAAGCAATATTTTTTTTTTCATGTGAAAATTTCCAAAAACGAAACGAATTTACGTTATTATTTACGAAAAACGCACCACCCTATGTTTCCATACAATGCTGTGCTTTGCGAGCGTGCTCTTGCTAAGCTGTCACCGCAATGTTATCCAATCTTTTGTAAATAAAAAAAAACAACAGCCAGCAAATCGTGGTTCTACAAAAATTCCGTGTGCGCGACTCTTTTCGAAACGATGGCCAGTTTAGCGGCTGCATTTTCCGGCGTTTTTACGAAACCAAAAACCCTTGCACTGCTGCAGTACACGACAGTGCGCTTCCGGCGAAAACCACGTTGGCTCGGTACGGCCAAAAGCAAGCTATTTCGCGTGCCGGAGCGCAAGAAACAGATCGAAGAAGAGATCGAGGAGTTGAAGCGATTGAACAACAACTATCGTACGCAAATGCGAGCGGTACGGGGCTTTCTGCGCGATGAAGTGGAAGCATACAAGCTGGTATCCCGAGCCGGTCTGGTTCTGCAAACGCCAGAACAGGAGGAAGCCGAATGGCAGGAAGCGCTTCGCAGGAACGACGAGTGGAACCAGCAAACGGCAGTAAAGCGAGACGAACGGTTAGCTCAGGAGCGCGCCGCGCGCAAGGAGTACATCCTGGAGCGACTTGTCCTAAAAGAGCAACGAGAAATGGACAAGCTGGAACAGATTGAGGCGAAAGTTCGCGTCGAAAAGGAGCAGTCGAAGACGTTCATCACGCGAGAGAACATCGATAAAGCGATCGAGCTGGCGCTGGTGCAACCAACCACCTACAACTTTGCACTCGATCGTGACGGCAACCTGCATCGTGCCGCAGATTCGACACCTAAAGAAACCAACTAGCTTCCGTTTTCGTTTAGAATCGTGTATTTCATGTAGAATTCTTGAATAAATACTCCCAATCGGGAGACGCGTTCAGCTTCGTGTTGATGGTGCTGATATTAATTATATTGCCGCTACGTTCGGCTTGGTTCGTATTGATCGAAACCAGCTCCTGCAGGAATCCGGTGTCCATACCGAGGCTGATGTCAAACATGATTTCTCCCAGCATTAGTTTTACCTTTCCCGAACGGTATCGAATTATTTTGCCAATACAACCCTCCGCTAGGTCACGTACTGTGCAGTACTGTGGACCGTCTTCGCCATTCGCCGTAGCTTCCAATTTAACATCTCCTCCGTTTGCGGTACGTGTGTCACCGGTATCACACTTCCCCGGTAATGCATCGGGAAGCTGCAAAAGGAAGATCTTATTTGGCTGTGCCTCAGACATTAGGTTGTCCACCGTGCTGAACGGATCCTGTTTTGGTTCAGCCAATGTTTCCGTTTTCACCTCCGGAGGTTTGATTTTGTAATCAACTAGAAGAATGGTGAGAGTTCATTAGTTTTGCCTTGCGGCGTGCCTTTCACGTAACGTACCGTTTTCCAGCTTCACTGGTAGCTTTAAGCCGTTCTCCATCTTTTTATCCAGCTCTGCGACTTCATCATCCAAATTGTCGCACAAATGCTGTATCCGTTTCCGCTCGTCTTCTAAGTCTAGTTTCGTATCCAGCTTGGCAAACACGGGCTTGCGAATTGCATCTCCTGGCTCTTTCGACGAACTGGATTTGTCTATCGGTGGTGAGTGAACAAATTGAATGAGTATGTCTTTCGATAAACCAACCACAATATCCGTACCGTGTTTGGATGCCCGCGATAGTGCCCGTTGTGCCAACCCATCTGAAAAGATGCCGGACGTTTGGACCAAAGCTGCCTTCTTGCTCCGTGAATCCTTATCATTTTTGTTGCGTTCAGTCTTAACTCTGCCCTTCGGGCTAGTGGAGGCCGTTTTCACATCTCTGGAAAATGGAAGGTTTCTCCGTGTATTACCTGTTGTCAGCCAAGCAGCAATCGAAACTTACGTATTTTTGTTTCGCACAGCGTTCAGGTTTGGGGTGTAGACTTTCTTATTTGCCGGTGGCTTGGTCGTGCGCCCATTGGCAAGGGTAAGATCCCGCGGTATGCGGAATGACTGTAGGCGCTCCGTCTTCACAGTTGCTTCCATCGGAACGCTGACGTTGCCAATCAAATTATTGCCTTTCGGCATGAACTGCGTTTCGATGCCCGGTTCCTGCTTAATGCGTGGAGCAGAATCCATCCTGCAGAGTCTGACGCAGCAAGCACTGGTCGTGATATATTGTTAAAAATGGTGTTCTTTGCCGTGAAAATTTGCACGCGTTTCGTTTCCGAACGTTTGCGTGCTACTTTTTTGAGGAAAAAAAATCAAAACAATCTACATGGAGCGTGTTCAGAACTGTCAAATATGTGTCCGCGCGGACGTGCTCCGAATTGGAAATGATGCAATACACGGAAAAAAGTAGAGTAAAAATTGTTTTCAATTATTTGTATAACGCTGGTTTAATAATTCCTGAATTCAGATATTGTAGTTATTAATTCTTTAAGTCCAAAAGTTATCGCAAGTTATCGTTTTTGAATTAGGAAACACGCATCAGAATGTTTGGCAACACTGCCTATTTTGACGTTTGTTAATGACGCTTTGCAAACGAGAAAAACGCTGTATTGTTTGCGTTAGCAAGTATTTTTCTCGAAAACATTAAAAGTGCTTGTTTCAGCAAAAATTACGCTTTGAATCCCACCCTTGGAGTGCCCTAACAACTACTATCAATCGTTAGAAGCAACCCCACAGCTTTGAGTCGCGTTTTTCGTGCGGCTCACAGACTGTTCCTGGTCAGTAAGTTTGTAGCAGGCCCGACGACGACGCCTATTATGGAACATAGTTATACACGGGATTTTCGGCTGCTAGAGAGTAGTCAAACGGCAATGACCCGTACACTAATGATCCACCGGCCGCCCCAGTGCCCGTCGTGCCACACGCATTCGCACGATGAGCGTATCGATCTGGAGGAGTCGTACAATCCACCGATCCCTTCGTACAACGAGGAGAGTGCGCGGCGGGCCATGCAGGAAAGCGAGAACATTGTCGTCACCGCGCGCAACTCCGAGACGGACGAGGACGATTGGGAAGAGCGTGTGAACAAGTAAGATTTTAACGCAAGCGAGAAATTCGGGAAGGGGTGTATAATATGACATGTTCACCTTCGCTTCTAGGTTCGGCTGGACGGTGCAACAGTTCAAGCTGTTCGATCGTGTGGCCAGGCTGTTGGACATGGACCGTCTGGCGCGATTAACAAACACCGAGAAACAGCACGAACCGGTGCATCGACGTACGGTTATCGACAAATCGGTCAGCAGGCTGCGCCAGGCCCTGGCGAGTGTGTCGTGGGAAACCCGGCTAACGCAGTGGCTCCATGGGCTGCTGATGGAAAATCTGCCACCCTGCTACTTGGCAATCTACATCGACATACTGCAAACGCTGCACGCCAAGCTGCCATTGCTGGTGAACAAAATGATCTTCGGTATCTCACTGAACGTGGGACAGGAGCTGTTGGGCCCGGTGCTGAAGAAACCCTGGGAACCGATAGTGTCACACAAGAATCGCAAACTGCCCGGGCAGCCGTACATTGTCGTGGTACCGTCGGTGCCCAACTTCCTGCAACCGACCGGTCGGCAGCAGAAATGGTACAGTTTGTTCGCCACGATGTCTTCGGTGATACCGATCCAAGGGTCACCGAGCAAGGCAAACATCGACAAACAGTCGCTGCAGGTGTTGGCGGAGCATATGGTGGCAAGTACGCGTGCGAAAATACAGCAGGTACGCCACTCGGCCCCGAACCGTTCCATTATTTTGGTTGGCTTCGATGCCGGCTCTGCTCTTGCCGTGCAGGTTGGGCTGGTGGAGTCGGTCAGTTGTGTGATTTGCTTGGGCTTTTCATACAACACGTACAACGGCGTTCGTGGTGCCCCTGACGATCACATTGTGGACATTTCATGCCCAGTCTTGTTCGTCATTGGTCAAAATTCGGCCCGCGCCAGGTAAGGATAAACACCGTCACCGTCGTTGGCTATTGTAGTTTGCCTGCATAATTTGTTGCTAATGTGGTGTTCTCTTTTGTCATTTAACAGCCACGAAGAGGTAGAAATGCTGCGGGATCGAATGTCCACGCAAACATCGCTTGTGGTTGTAGGAGCAGCGGATGAATGTCTGCGTGTGTCCAAAACAAAGCGCAAAATAGAAGGAGTCACCCAGTCGATGGTGGACAACATGGTAGCGGACGAGATAGCAGAGTTCGCGACCAACTGTCTGGTATGTCCACCGAGAACGAAACAATCCACTACGGTTGGACAGCTTATGAATGGTGCAATGTCGTCCGAGTTCATGGATCCGGGCAGTCCACTAGCGCAGCGCAATGAGAACGATTTGACCGTGTCGCGTAAACGAAAACACGGCCAAGATCCAAAAACGGACATTAAGGTTCCGAGAAAACCCTACACTCGTCGCACTCCGAAAACGTCGGAGCAGAGTCGCACAGCCGCGGCCCAGTCCTCGCAGGAAGCGCTCGATATTGCGGTACAGAGCATCATGCCCACAACACCCGAGAAGCAAATCAAGACGGAGAAAATCATTTTACCACCGCCAAAGAGCGACGAAGGGATCAAGTACGAAGTGCGCGAATCTGGTACGCAGATTATTTCCGCAATGGCTAGCACTCCCATAATGTTGCCGGCGTTAAAACGACCTGCAGTCTTGCAGCCAGCAGTCAATATTACCGGTACGATGCAGCAAGGCGACGTGAACGTGAAGTTAATCAACTCGAATCAACTGATTCAGCTGAAGCCCGCCACCGGAACGACACAAAAGTTCTACTCCATCAAATCGACCACGAAACCGGTCGTCTCAGTGCTCGCCAATAGCAGCACGAGTTCGAACGAAGCCGGTATACAAACAGCTGAAATCAGCAGTCCACCGAAATTTACGATTGTTCGCAACATGGGATCGATACCGAGCGTCTTCACCAACGTTCCCGATCCGGAGGGTGGAGCTATTAAAGTGGAAAAAGATTTATCGGAGACAAACATTTTCGATTTGCCAATCGTGTTTGCCGACAGTGACGGCGTCATTCAGGAGGGTTCTCCGGTGAAAATAAAGCAGGATTCACGACCTACAAGTGCCATGGGAACGGCAACACTGGCAAGCTCTACTACGGGCGCACCAGCTTCTGCCGAATCGAACACGACCATAGCTCCCACCGGAAATCGCTTTGTCACACTGCAACAACCGTCTGGAAGCTTGCCGCTGACGATCGGGAAACAGAAGCAAATCGTTAACTTGATCATCAACAAGGGAACATTAAAGCCCGTCGATCCCAGCATGATTGTTCCAGTGGGCACGAAAATTAACTTCCCCATAACTGCTGCATCCACAGTTTCGACTACCGGTGCGGTTGTACCAACTGTTGCCAGAGGTCCCACCAACGTTACGAAATTGGTTCTGACGAAGCCTATGATGACGCTCGGCGCCGGAACGACCGGTGTGGTGAAAAACTTGGGTGAACTTTTCACCGGCGGAAAAGTGGAGATTGTCAGCGCTGGTGTAAAGCAGTCCGGTGTCGCTGTGCAACAGGGTAAATTTCCCATCATTATCAATTCCATCGGTGCGAATAAGCTACAAACGGTCACGGCGAAAGATTCTGCGACCCCTGGCGGCTCCATCGCGAGCGGAAACATGACGAACATCGGTGGAAATAAGATTTTCATTAAAACGAGCTCCGCTGCACTGTCCTCGGCTACCAATGCTGCTGTCCCGTCCTTGGTGGGTCGCAATGTTATGCTGAAACAATTTAACATCGTTACTACATCGACGGGCGTGAAACAGGCCGCACCGGTGATCGTATCAACAAGTACAGAGGCTGCAACAAAAGAAAAATGAATATGTTTTAAATTAGTTGACTCGAAGCACCATTATAAGCACTTTAACATTTAAACACTGGATATTTTAAAATAGTTCTAAATATATAGTAAATACCGAATCATATGGATGTAACAGATTTTCTTGTAACCTTCAAACAACGTAGCTGAAATCTCACGAGCCTGCGCAGTGTTGCTTGTAGCATCGTTTCGCTCGTGGATTACGCAATTTGTTTGTTTATTTACATGTGTCAAATTGCATTGCTCAATCGGGGAAATTCGTTTCGCCGGCGAAACCAACTCCATCTCCAACAACACTAGCAGGAATCAACGGTGAGTGACGATTTCTAACACCAATTGCAAATTGCTGAGCCTGTTTGCTTTTCGCTTTAGATAAGATGCTATCCTTACGACCCATGGTGGGCGCATTATCCCACATACATCCGACGGGTTTAATAGTACAGTCGAAACCAACAAACCGGCCGTTCTGGGGCTGGGTAAACATGATGTTCAACCGGGTGGACCGTTCCAGACTGAAAAAAGTCGGTCCCGATCGGCTGTGCGCAGAATGGTTACTAAAGAATGGTGCGAAGGCAAAGTTTGTGAAGGACAATCGGACGCACGTACACTTCAACGCACTGCCGGACGAGGCACTGCCGGTTTTGATGGAAGAACTCGACGGTACGGATTCTGGCATTATGCACATCGGGTTCGACCATCTGGAGGGTTTGACCCGGCTGAGAAAAGTGATCCTGCACAACTGTGTCTACATCGACGATCAGGCGCTGTGGAAGCTGCGGTACGTCGCTGATACGCTAGAAGAGTTGCAAGTCTCAAAGTGCGGCAATGTTACCGATCACGGACTGCTACAGCTCAAGCAGCTGCCGAAGCTCCAACAGGTGAAAACGTTCGAGTTGCCGTACGTAAAAAATATGCAAGTGGTCGAGAAAACGCTAAAAGAATCACTGCCGAACTGCAAGTTTGATATGAAGCCATAGCAATGTGTTGGTTACGTATAGGCGATAAATTTAACACATCCATAACGGGGATAGAATAAATTAAACATGTAATGAAATAAATTAGTCGTACACTTTAAATTATTTACGCAAATATCAATACTTGTCCCGCTCAGTTGAAGAAAGTAAAATTCGATCATGTTTGCACGTAAACATATCTCCTTTCGTCGATTGTTTTGATGCGCGGCGTATTGTCGACGAAACTTTGTCAAAGCTGTAATCAAATAATTGTGCTACAAAAACATTGCTATTGGATGGAAAGAAAAGCAGCTAGCCTTCGATAATTGTGTATACCGATAAATACCTACAGTGCAATGGATCCGAATGTGCAATTTCAACCACTCATAAGCTCCATACAGAAGGTGGCCCTGTTCGAGACGAAAGCGGTAGGTGCAGTTTCGGCAGCTCCAGAATGATGACTAATGCTGTGTTTTTCTGCCCCCAGAAACTCTACCTAATCGGCAGCAATAGCAAGGAGACGCGCTTCCGTGTACTGGAAATAGATAGGCGTTCCCCGGAGTTGTCGATAGACGAAAACCCAAATGAGCTCGGAAAAGGCGACATACGAAAATTTGTCCAATCGCGTTCCTTCATCCGATCGATCAGTGCGTACGGCGTGCTGGGATTTGTGAAGTTTCTCGAAGGGTATTATTTGATTCTGGTAACCAAGCGCACACGATGCGCCTTTATCGGGAAGCACATCATCTACACCATCAAGGATACTGCAATGATACGGGTGAACGAGGCATCGAGCAAACAGATGCACCCGCTGGAGCAGCGCTACGTGAAGATGTTCAACAATGTAGACCTGAACAGCAATTTTTACTTCAGCTACAGTTACGACCTTACCCACAGCCTACAGTACAATATGGCTGCACCGAAGTTTGTAGGCATGCGCTGCGACGTGGTGAAGGACGAGCCGCTGGTTTGGAAAAATCGAACCGGCGAGAAAATGACATTCGCTTTCCGGGGTGTGTCGCGGGAACGGTTCGTGTGGAATTCGTTTCACCTGCAACCGATGCGGGACGTTTTGCACAAGGACTGGATGCTGGAAATTATACACGGCTTCATAAGCCAGTCGAGTATCAGCATCTTTGGCCGGCAGGTGTATGTTTGCCTGATAGCGAGACGCAGCACCCGGTATGCAGGGACACGGTTCCTTAAACGGGGAGCCAACTTTCATGGGGACGTCGCCAACGAGGTGGAAACGGAGCAGATCGTGCTGGATGGTAACCGTATGTGTAGCTTCACGCAGTTGCGAGGATCGGTTCCATCCCACTGGTCGCAGGACGTTAGTAAAATGGTACCGAAACCTCAGATCGCTATCGATCTGTCCGATCCGTACGGTGAAACGGCCGGAAAGCACTATCAGCGTCTGATGTTCCACTACGGTGCGCCGGTAATTATACTGAATTTAGTGAAGACGAGAGAAAAACGACGACATGAAAGTCTGCTCAGCGAGGAGATGCAATCGACGGTAAGCTACCTGAACCAATTTCTGCCGCCGCACTTGCGGATTAGGTACATCGATTTCGATATGGCACGCAAAAGCCGCGGCGAGGGTAATGTGATGGAAAAGCTGGCCAAAATTGCCGAAACGGTCATCCAACAGACGGGAATGTTCTATCTGGACGATGAGCGTAACCAGAAGCAGATGGGCATTGTGCGTGTGAACTGTGTCGACTGTTTGGATCGTACCAATACGGCCCAGTTCGCGATAGGCAAATGCGTTCTCGCTCATCAGCTGTACGATTTAGGCTTCTTGAAGGAGCGCAAACTAGAGTTCGAGTCGGACTGCATCACCATGCTGGAAAATCTGTACGAAGATCACGGCGACACGCTGGCTCTACAGTACGGAGGGTCGCAGCTTGTGCATCGAATAAAAACTTACAGGAAAACGGCTGTGTGGGCCTCGCAGGGCAATGATATCATGCAGACGTTGAGCCGGTACTACAGCAACACCTTCAGCGACACGGAGAAACAGCACAGCATCAACCTTTTCCTCGGTTACTACATTCCTTCGAGAGCTGAAGTGAACAGTAAGTGCTAGAGAAATTTATTTCTTTCAACTGTGTATGGTGTTTATGGTGCAATTAATTGTTCGAATGATTTCATCGTTTATTTATTTTCCCATCTTATACGCTATTTAGAAACACTTCACATATGGGATCTGGAAACTGATTTTTATATCCACAATTCACGCTTCGATATAATTAGACAATTTTCTAAAATCCCACTCACGCAATGGGTTAGTCCGTTCGTGATGAACTGTTTGCCGGCGGCCGTGAGTGATGAGAATCGCGTTGTGAAGGAGCTAATTAAGATTCATTCGAATGATGCAGAAATTATTGACTACTATTCAAACTTCCACTATGACTACAAACTCACCTCGTTCGAGGAACACATCGACTATCGGCTGAGCCATCTGTCGAGAAACCTAGCGCCCGCCTTCCGTTCCCACTTCAGCCCGTTCGAACCTATCAGACGGCAGCAGAGCACGGCACTAAAGAACCCATCGCTTACCGGCCAATCGTCCACCAGCTCGGCGAACAGCTCGTCGTCCGATCGATCGGACGATGAATCCGAATCGGACGAAGAGGAAAAAAGCAATCGCAATGCGGCACCGAGTGGCAGTAACAACAGCAGCCGCGCGGAAGATCCCGTGACGCTAAGCTCCATGTTTCCAATGACGAACGACATTTACGGGTTTGAGATTAGGATGCCCAAAAAGGCAGACATGCTAAAGTAGGTCTTAAATTTAAACGCACCAATACATGTCAAAACATGAATGAACTTAACCTTTCCGATTCTTCTTTCAGATACGAAAAGTATGCAGAAATCAATCGAATCTGCAACTCATCTGGAGGACCCGTCGGGTCAGTATCGCTACATCAGTACAATCGGCATGCGCAAATGAACGAAAGTGGCGGACTTTCGATACATAACAACGAAATCACCATCGCGAATGGAAGGACGGAAAGGGACATACCGAACGACATTGCGATACCGACCGTGAGCGATGAAAGCATAGCGATCTACGAAAAGTACTGTATGCTAAAGCACACAATCATGCACGATTTCCGATGCGATCCGAAGATACTCGAGTACGTTAATATGTTCGTATAAGGACTTTATCGTGCGAATCTCTGTATAATGAAGAAATAAAGTACACAACCTCTAGATGTCACCAACAACTTTATTCTGTGTTCCCCATTTTTGTTCGTCTTGATTGTACATATTAGTATCAGCATAGTTATAGCATTTTGCCTGGCTGGCTTGGTTTGCCTCCGTTCACGTTCAATAGCTACCACTTTTACTAGATAAACTTTACGAATTTGCTTCTCTCTTGTTGAGTCGCAGCTATGGATACACTCATAAACGTGTTAAAAAAGGACCATGCAGGTCGCTGCAAAATATGTTGCATCTGCCGTGTAACATCATGCCTATAGATTCCTATCACCACATATCCAATACAATCCATACCTAGATGTTGTATATACTTGTATATATGCGTTATGCGTTCCTACTACATGGTTCTGTATTATAAATTGTATATATGGTATAACCAATTATTGTAGCATGATTTTCCGCATCGCTCTTACCCTTAGTTATGCCAGCGAAAACTAACGTTCGTTTGTATATTTACTGATATTCCTATCCCTAATTTGAATATCAAATAGTACAACAAATGGAATATCTTGCTTCTTTATAATTTGTAAATATTGTTATTGTTTTGCCTACACCTTACAATGCTCCGCCAATCTTTTATATTCACTAAAGCACTAAAATACGCTGATTAGTACTTCTTATGGTGCATAACAACAATGTTCTGCATTTCTAAGACTATTTGGAGTGTATGCTACATTTTTTTTGTTATCTGTTTTCACGCTAGTAGTATCATGTATTCCATCCATAAAGCTGTTCAGTAAAATACTTGGCGTAGTTAAAATGCGTAGATTTCGTGGCATTCTTTTAGTCGAGTTCTACCATCTGATCTTAAAGTTTTTTTTATACAAATCTTTAAAAAAGTGCAAAGTTTTTTTGAGACATATTAGGGCCGATTATGAAACTCAAACGAAAGTCTCTAACAAAACCTATATATTAAAATGGAATTTAATTGATGTTAAATATTTTTAACAAACTTGAGTGATTGGGAAAAGGTTTATGGAATGCTTAATCATGATAAAATTCATATTTGGTTTTTAGTTTTGCATTATGATTGAAACTACAGTGCACTGAAAATTCGCGTTTTCCGTTAGAGTCTTCCGTTTGAGGTTCATAATAGGCCCTATTGTGTTTTTGGAATCCAGAAAAAATACTAGTGCGTAGTTAGGGTGTGTGCTATAGTTTATTTGAAACACAAACGTTAACGGGAAAATTATATGAAAATAATATTTGTTCTTCAACTAACTCAGAAGATTCGTTGTGGACTCTAGAAATAAATAAAGTTGAATCAATGTTCGAATCGTTAGTAGCTATCGACATGCACTAGTGTTTAGTAGCTTAGTGTGATTGTTTAGTCAATTCGATCATTCATCTCCTGATGCGAACTTGAATCTGTGAATCTGTGACCCCATACCAGCCGTGTGTTAGTAGATGATTAGATACATATGTTGTTAGCTTCATAAATTGCAACAAAAGATTGTTCAGATCAGATTGTTTCAACAATCGACCACTAAAAAAACAGATACCTTCATTCTTGTGAAACCACTGTCGTTTGAGTGGACAAGTGTCACTAGCTAGCATTAGTAGCCAGATCGCGTTTCAAACACCCACCCCAGACGGATGAAGGGTGCTGTATCTAATACACAACAGCAGCGACAAAGATATTAGTATGTAGATTTAGAGAGACCAAAAGTACTAAAACCTTTCGGAGCGGTGTTGGTGGTGTAGTATGATTGTTTCTTCTTGAGTGTTGATAAAATTTGTTCAAACGTTTTCCTCGTTCAAAGATACATCAGCAAAAGTTATTGTCTAACTCACAATAACACGGCTCACGGTGGACCGAATTTTCTTTTCTACAGCTGTGTTCACCCGTCCTATTGTAACAGCGATGTGCACAACGATCAACAACAGATAAAGTCCAAGTAACACATACGCGCGAACACAACATTTGCACAACGACAATCTGCGCCTGGACGAAGCAGTAATCTCAGTAAGGATTGTAGGGATTGGCGTGTTTTTTTTTTATTATTATTTTTCGTTCTCGATTGTCACGAAACTTTCGTCCTGTAATAGGAAGATTCCGAAACAAACAGTCTGCGGAAGATAGGTTAGAAATTCAGATCGTGTGAAAATGTATGACAACTGATTACAACCCTGTACAACGCATCATCGGTGTTCGATTCGAGATTAGATTTTGATTGAGTCAGCAATTCACTATCATGAATGTGGTTCTTTTTTCCTGTAAAATGTGTTGGTTGCTATGTTTGCGAATAGTGATACGATTAGAAGGAAGATAGTTGATGGTAAGCGTTTAGTAGTTTTTTTTGCTGCTTGTTTTAGCATATCATACTTGTTATAGTACAAATAGTGAGTATGTGCTCGACCGATTATGATCGAGCGTTTTACGAATGTGTCTGCATCATTGGGATGGACAGTACAAGTGTAAGGTTATTTACTGGATATTTTCCTTTTTATTGCCTTTCGATACCTGTTGTAGGGTTCACTGTATTGTACTTTATTTTGGGATAATATAGAAAGAGTGTGCATCTTTCTAGTAATAGTTGGTTACGTGTTATATATAATATATATAATGCATGGAAAACAGCTTCAGCTCGATGGGATAACGTCCAGTAAAACTTGCAGCCATTCAAGTTTTTCAAGGAGCTTATCGGCACCATAGTGTCGGATGTTGTTGACACTTGCTTGAATTGATTTTCCTAGTGTCCGAAGTGTCCGAAGTGAAATAAAAGAGTCTTTTTCATATGTTTACTCTATGATAATGCTTAATAATGAAGTAACGCTTGCATTACTTGTTTACAAGAGCCGCTAGCCGTAGACATCAATCACATGATTAGGACAATGATATATTGTTTGATATTTTGTGAAGGAGATAGTAGTAGCGCGTTTCTGTTCTACGGAACGCTTTATAGTGTGGAGAGTATAAGCGATTAGTGCATTTGCAGCGTATGCGCATGCAACTGGTATCGTATTACTTTTCCTATATTTTGGTCAGATTTGTTTCAGTGCCTTTCCGTTATCCATAGTAAGGACATTGGGCAAAGTGCTAAGTAGACAGATAAGATAATGCAGTGCTGTCGATTGCAGGGTTCCAAGTTAAATACGCACTATTGTGTTACTTTTCTGATTCTGACTTGAACGTGTATTGTTCCAAGATTTTCATTCCACGGTGGTCATAAAAACCATCGATTCAAAGTGTCATAGAACCCGGCCACACAAATGCGAATGTAACTTGGGCACCCTGGAACGAACATGTTTAAGATTTTAATAGTGATTCCAGCATTGATACAGCCGTGCTGCAGACCAGGAGAATTCTTGTGCCGTCGTTCTATGCTTGATGTCCTGCAAACGCACAACCAGCGCAGTATACCGCACGTTTTGAAAATCGAACCTCCAAAGGTAAACTGTGTCATCTGTGCACTAGGGTTCTAGCGATACGATCGATCGAACTAACGCTGTACGCACAGGCCCAGAACGGCCCGTGGCGCATTCACGCATGTTCGCTCCTCGTAATCTCACCTTCAGATACGCACAAACGGACACATGTTCATACATTGTCGATGCGGCTGACCCGTTTTCCGATCCCGTTTCATTCTCATCTGGTTGCGGCAGGCTTGGTCGATTTCGATCGATGCTTTTGAGTGCCACTTTTCAAACGTTGGGTAGCTTTGGGTGATATACTGATGTATATTCCTCCTTTTATGACAACCGATCCGCTCGAAAAAATGAAGTGTCACTCAAAATCATGGACGAAACCGATTGACTTAGTATTTTGCAGGGAGTAATTATAGTTTTGTTTATGCGTTATTAAGAGGATATAGTCGATTGCTTCCACCCTTCCATGGATTCCGTGGATACTATGAGTAAGATATTTCATTAGGCGCTGTATTTGATCGAGTTCAACGAGCGTTAATTCGTTCATTTTCCTCACAATTAGACGCGACGTGTGTTGCATCTGTTGTAGATTTTGCACCAATCCTTTCCACTTGTATAAACTATCATCATTGAGGAGAACATTGCTGTTCTGTGCTTCGCATAACAAGTGATTGGTATTGTTTCCTTATTGGGTCGAGTTATTGTTCCTGAAAGTTTCTCGTTTGTTCCATTTCCATTGCCTTTATCCGTATTCCAATGCCGTATCCAGTGCGAGTCATAGCCAATTCCGTGATTTTTCTTCTGGTGTTTGCTGCTGTTCAGTTAAACACCTTTACTTAATCTTTTTTTTTAATGTATCTGATCGTGTAGTTTCGTAACGTTTCTTTTTATTTGCAGTTGCACTAAGCAGATGCGTGTAAAAATGGTGCAGGTGTTTTAATGTTGTGTTGAATGTTTTTACTCGTCCTCTTCCTCGTTCTGGTACGTCACGTACCGGACCGACGAGCGCTCTCCAACGATGAGTGACTGAAAGGTTGATAATACATGGGAAAATATTCTCACATTAGTACCACCACTGCAGCTGTGCAACAATATTGTGAAAAGTGCGAAAGTAGTTTATCAGTTTGTTGTGGTTCGAACGAAAACCGTTTAACCTGCGGATAAAATAATAAAAAGCGAAAGCTTTGAAATTAATTGAATGATATTTAATTATGAGAAAGCATGTCTAGATCAACTTATAGTGTCATAAGTTAGTAAATAGAAATATTAAAATGATAAAACACATAATTGATGAAGAAATCTTATTTAATCTTATGTTGCCGTATAAGAAACATAATAATACAATATAATAAAAGTAAGTATACAAACCAAAACATGAATCAATAACACAGAACAAAAGAACACAAATAAAAATAATTTCTTTACAAAATAAAATGCGTTTATTCAGAGCTCCAAACAGTGGAGTTCATAAAGTCGTACAACTAAAATGCAGCGTAAAATTAAATCAATCGATATTCAAATACACTGTACAGATCGTGAAGAGCATGAAGTTGGCTAACTTAAAAACCGCGAATGTTGTGCATCACTTTGTTTTTTTTTTCTGGTGATCAAGTTACAACGACACAATATGTTTGTTGTAGCTGTAGAAAAGAGAGCACATATACAAGTACGGGAGATCTGGCATAGATCTGAGTAAATCGTTCGAAGGTGTCCGAAGCGTCTACAGCTTCGTTACGAAATTCTCTTCCCCATTCGGGACCGATACTCCATTGGTGATACCGTTTCGTTTTGCCACCCTAATACTTCCGTTCCCGTTCATGTGTGATTTTCCATTCGTGACGGGTGCGGAATTGCAGCTGACGGGGGGTTCCCCTGTGTCCGCACTCGGTTCGGCCGGTGCACTGCACGATCCGTTTTCGAGCGAAAGTCCGGCATTGTCGATTCCGTTGATGCTTACCTTCTTTTCCTCCTTGGTCGGTGGTGCCCTCAAGAACGTCAACAGGGGTGCATAGGCGAAGCAAAGAATCGAGATCCCAACCAACATCCACTCGAAACCGATGGTGTTTACCAAGGTGCCACTGGACGGGGTGAGAAGAGAAATCGAACGGAGAACATCGATAAATAAAGAATCTCCTTGAAGGACCGTAGGTTCCGGTACTTGAGTTTAAATTTGCACACAACTCTTCGTTGGCATACCTCAGAGCCGGACCGATGGCGAAACCCAAACAGAACGCGACATCACCGATGGCGTAGACGCTACCATACACGGCCGAGTGACGAATGTCCACCAAGTAGCCCAGCTCGGGCATCATGCACGAATCCACCATACCGATGGCAAAGCCCAGCCCGGCATTCGGCAGGATCAGATGGTTGATGGAGGTGGCCATCGGAATCTAGCGTACAAGCAGCGAGTGGTGATTATAAAAGCCTACAGATTTTCGAAGGATAGCGTTTGAGTTGGAAGACTTACACACAACAGGCACAACCCGATAATGACCAGACCCAGCAGCGCCGCCAACCAACGTCCAATGCGATGACCCAGCGGGCCGAAGAGATTGGTACCGATCAGGTAGCTGATGGAGGCGGGTAAAAACGTGACACCCTGCTCCCACCGGCTCGCTCCCATGTTGTCCATCATCCAGATCGGCAGCGACGGTTCGAGCATCGCAATGCCCATATTAGCGAACGTGATGGCACCGGCCGCGATGATGATGTACGGATCCGTGACGAGCGCCTTCAGCGACGGTGGGTCCGACTCCTCGATCACGACCGACGGCTGCAGCATGATCAATTGCAACAGACCGTCGCCCAGGGCAAGCGCCGACAGCACGAGAAACGGGGCCGATTTGCCCACGAACTCGTACATGATGCCACCGAACGGCGGGCCGATCAGTACGCCCAGCGCTAGTCCCCCGAGCGCGATGCCCATCGCGTTGCCCCGCTCCTTGTCGTCCGTGTAGCGATCGGCCAGCATTCCCATGCCCGACACGGACGAGCATGACGAACCGATACCCTGCAGTGCTCGGGCCAGGAATAGTACGGAGTACGTTCTTCCGAATGCGAAAACTGGTTGAAACAAACGGGAAAGTCGTAGAGGTTGCGATTACATGCATCCGGCGTATACGTAAGCAGGACATAAAATGCTACACTAAGTGTTACTTCTTAAGCTTGACGGGGCTGGAAACAGATGTCCACAAAACAGTACTCAAAAGCATGCTGCGCTCGTTTACTTACTTAAAGTAGATATAAACATAATGACGAATCCGGCAAACATCGGAATACTGTAACCTATTCTGTGAGGAGATAAAGGAACAAAGACGGAACGGAAGTCAGTAAACAGCACCCTAGGCGTTTGGCGGGAGGAGAACCACATACTTGTGCGTCAGCGGTCCTACGATCGGATTGGCCAGCAACTGGACGAAAGCTTTCGAGGCGAACATAAGCCCAACCTCGACCGTCTCCTCCACCAGCTCCTTGTGCCGTTCCTCACGCTCCGCGTACCAGCTGGCATTGTCTGCGGGCGAGAACGACACGGTACATTGAGAGCGAAATATCGACCCGATGCCGGGCATCGGGACATAAAACAGGTGCACCGACGGGCGCGACCAAAACCAACCTACCGTAGCCTTGCGTGGTAACGTCGATGCCATTGTACGGTGTCGTCACTTCCTTCTCACATGGCGTGGTCGGAGGTGTCTTCGGAAAGCTGGCCAACGGTGCATCCGGGTGTCTGATGTCGTAAAGAAACTCGGGAATGATTGGCACTGTGGAGAAGTAGGTCGGGAAGAAGAGATCAGGACGACGGGTTGCAGTAAATCTGGAGCGTGGTTGTGCAAGTGAATCATAAAACCCGGCCAGTCATAATCAGTATCCGAGCAGCAATAAGAATGTGGGTTCTCGTTTGAACACCATAAAGATGTCACGAGACACGATCATTCACGAGCATTCAACAAGTACGTCTAGTGTTACGACCTACTCAAGGCCAAAACCGGAGCTACTCAGCGAATAAAAATATTGAGTCAGAAAGGAAATATTACCGACACTGTCTGGTTAGCATCAATGATTTTCTAACCTAGAAGGAACGATATTCACCCATCCTCTGGTGTGCTTTGTAGGTAATGATGATGACGATCATGGTGCCGGTGACTAGATAGTACGCTCGATAAGATGCACAGTGTTCCGACGGTTCTTCAACAGTGTAGTGTAGGGTAATTGAATTATCTTAGTTTTAAATGAAAGTTGAAATTAAACTGTCAATCCCCCCACCTTCGTTGCAGCGGTCTTGTAGCTTTCAGCGTAGCAAGTTTCCTGACTGCAGCTTGGAATCTGCATCCCCAACCAACCAGCCAACCAACCAACCAACGAGCCCACCGGAAGCGGGGTTCCTCTCCCTGACGTTGTCGCTTTGCTTTAAGAACGGCGCTGGAAAACACAGCGTTCGTCACGTCCCGCCGTAGCGAAAAGCGGAAAACAGCTAACTGAATTTGGTTTGTTAGTTTTTGATTGTGTATTTAATTGAGATTTTACTTAAACTCATGCCCACCTCGTTGGCGAACGGTTTTAATTATCTGCTAATTGTTTTCATGCCGTGCGGTGTGGTTTGATGTGATGTTTAGTACCGACACGCAACAGTGCGGTATGTATCGCACGTTGGTCGCTTCGACAACTTGTGACGATTTACGAGATGCGTTGATAAAAGTAAAAACGCTGAGAAAGAGAAATGCGTGATGTACTTATCACCCTCCGTGTGAAAGACTTTTCCAATCGAATGGTGTAATGGCGAGCACCGTACGCTTGGTGTATTGGAGCACTTCGAGACGCAATTACATCCAACACTGAACACCTCCTCAGCCTTTTCTATCAATCGATTCGGATGGTGTATTGATCTATCCATGCTGCCGCTGGCGAAATGGCACGGTCTTTCCGCTCCACCACGACCGAGCCGGCCAAGTTCCCTCTGCAACCGAGGCGGACTGTATCAAAGACAATCAGACAGCAATGAAGTGCTCGGCGAAGGCGCAGCATGATAGCACATGAAAGCGAACCATTTTGTAATCGAATAAATTTCGATGATTCAATTATGACGGCATTGCTTTCAGGGCACTCTTCGACACTTGCCGAGCCACTTTTGACGTTGCCCGTGCTAATATCGCACGTTTTTGCCAGAAGGAGCCAACCCCATCGTAATACGGACGGACGGAGTCCCCCGGCACGGTCTCGTAGCTTAAAGTGAACCGGGCCGTGTGCTGAGTTTTCATATTTGCATCTCTGCCTCTCGGCGGCAAGGATGAAATGTCGATAATTTATCGTTTCCGAAACCCGACTCCCTCTTGCTCGGGCTGCGCACGTTGTGGGCTAACCATGGCTGATAGCCATCAGTGGGAAAGAAGAAGAACGTTCTAAAATTTTACTACAGCCAATGCCAATCGATGTCTGAACGGTAATTAGCCAGGGAAAAGGAACACCATATCTACCGCGGCAAAGCGAGCGAGCGTCTCCCGAGCGCTGGAGACGATTCCTTGGCCAACAACTCCCGTCGACCAGGACCTCTCTACGGCGCCCGGAGCAGAAAAGGATTAGTTACAGTTCGTTTCGTAGTATAATTTTCCCCTGCCGACCTACGCGAACGTTATTATCGTTATCATCACTTGAAGCGGGCGCTGCTGCTCGGAAAAGTCTACAGTCCGCCAATTAAATTACCCTTTAACTCGTTTAGCCGTTAATAAACAAGAAATTAACAGCTTGTTTCGCACCACCATCCGGTACGGTACAGCGTCGATCTGTTATCCTCTGTTTTAAATCATGGTAGGTATGGCGCTCGGAACGTTGAACGAATCTTTTCACAATTTGCCTCGAACGGCGGATGGAATGCAGAAGTTTCGCTTGTCATTATTTATTTATCGCATAAGCATCCTTTTCCCCACCCGAAGTTTTCCACAAAATGTAAACGATTACTGCAGCGGAGTGTAGTTAACGAAAGTTTTCATACCATGTCATTCATCATTCAATTGTTTGATAAATTTGTTAGAAATTATGCTTGTACTTAGTGCACACTTAACTTACTCAAAGTGTTTGATTTTTCAAATGCTTACCAATCGACAATTAAAACTTTTTTAATTTCTTCCTTATATGAACGTAAATATTGACAATTGTCTTACAAACTATTTGTACGGGAGATATTTTTGACATGAAAGAATTTCTTTTTTTTTCTATATATACTACCTCTTCCTTATCTTAACATTATTCTATTTATTTATCACATTTGTATAATTCAAAAAAAATCTTTTTAACAAGAACTCATCTGCACACACCAACAGCAAATATTGCAGCATCCAACCGGCACAACACTCTTCCGCATTCGTTCAGCTGCAAAAGTGCGCGAATGGTTCGTGCCAATATTTTCACATTCTTCATAAGCAACTCCAACGCAGTAATCGAATGTCTTACCCGCTCGGAGGTCCTTAGGCATTCCGACCGTAAGAAAAGTGAGCGTTGGTATTTTCTGTGGAAAATACTTCATCAATCGGACGGCATTATCTCACCCCGTAGCACGTTGGAACCGACTCCGGTACGTTCGGAATGTGGACAATGTCGAAGAAGAATGCTCCTCCATACGAGCGCCCACATTGCGAAGCGTACACAGGGCGCCCGGCATACCGACCGGTGGTGACTTCAGCAGGAGGAAGTGTTCTCCCAACAATGCCAAATTAAACCAATGATGATGTCGGCTAACGACGGTGCGGTAAATTATAAATGATTTGCCTCTCTCCCACTGGCGGAAAGCGCCAAGTTGGGGAACTTCGCACACCACATCTGACAGCAACCCATTCTTCCGTTCCGGTTTCGTCTAACAAATGGCCGGAAGATCTTTTTGCAGCGGCACTCTTTTATTATAGCACTCGATGTGTGTTTGACTTCGTCCCTGCCATCACAATTGCTGTGAAGCTGGTGTAAAAAAGGTTCAACCTCGTTCTTTGATTCTGTAAGTGAATCCTCCTTCCTTCGAATAAATGTGTCAGGAATATAGCTCATCAGTCAGGAAGCTACCTCGGCAACAGAGGTAGAACAGAAAAGTAAATGAATCGTGGTTGGAATATCGGTTGCAAACAAGAACCACCATAACCGCACAAAACGAAGCGAGGAAACGTCCACCCAACGCGGTTGTTCGTTTGAAGGTGGTCGAAAGGGTTCTAATATTGTGGGTAATGATGTTAGTTTCAAACCACCGCTCCCAGTCGTAGTAGGGTTATTTACATCGATGGTTTGATTTGGCTGGGTCGTCAAACATTCGTCAGATGATGATCTTGTCGGAATGATAAGCGTGATTAAAATAGAACACGCTCGATTCAATTGAAAACTGCTGGTAGGAAAATTGGACCATGAAATTGCTATTCCAAATGTTGTGTTTCAAACTCATCAACATTTTGGCTAAATACCGATGTCTGTTTCTACTTATAGTCTGTTCTAATAAAATGTCACTTGCAAAATATCCGACACAATTACCTTGAAGACAGAGTTTTTTTGAAGTACCGATAACACCCGCATTACAGCTCTCTCGCACCCGACTCAAAAGAACTCTACCATCTGTGACTTTGACAGATACACCCCGATTAGTCATAGGAGCGTCGTCTCTGCCTGTGCTTTGTCTCGCATATCCGTAGCGTGCAGGCATGAAACATACGTATGCTTTCAGGGCGATAAAAGCACAATGGGAAATATTATCACATTCCTAGGAGTTATATGGTGATTAAGACATTATAAAGCACCCAAGGACTTAGCTTTTCCATTCGCAGAAGACACCCGAAGCATATACCTACGTCTACGTTGGGCTATTTGGAACGGCTTACCGCTAACGGCGTTGCCTGACACTTCTCGTTCTTTGACCGAGCGCCGAGTCCAATTCATAAACTGTAGATACAGCTCCAGTGGAGCACGTAGCAAATCTGGCCGAGGAGACAATCCGCCCGAGGTGGCGTATGAACACAACCTGTGTCTGTCTTTATTCTGCTCCTCTCTCTCGCATCTACCATTTTTCTCCCGGAAGATACGTTCCATAAGATATTTGTCTATGGTTGTCCTATGTCAGTGTTTCGGGATCCTAAAGGCATGCTTTATCAGTCTTTCGAAGTAGTTTCTTCCATTACGTGGCTTCCAGCCCCTGGTGGAAAAGTTACACGGCCGCGTGTTGATGATGCGGGATCAGTTCACATCACCAATTCTAATGTGCGGATCTCCGCATGCTCACAGATAGTCGGACACATGGATGAGCAAAAACAAAAACAAAAAAAAACACGCACACACTCACATGCACTACCCTCATTATCGGATCTAATCCACTAGTCAACGATTTTTCACGCTTTCAATTTCCTCTCCGCTCCGGGAGCGGCATGAGTCGGCAGCCACACAACCAGGCGTCCCCATCCCGAGAACGCTTGCTCGGCGCACTTTTAATGGCGACGGCAACCGGGCAAGAACTGTGCAGGAAGCGCAGGAAGCGATGTGGCCACAACTGACTGGGCTTCGAAAGGGACGCTCGGCTAAAGTAAACCGAATTTCCAGCTCGTTGACTTTGCTCGCTCCTGTCGCAGTCTCCTTTTCGCCTTAACCGTTTCCGTGCATTGTCGGGAAATCGTTTGAGAGCGTTCCGTTAAGCGCCAACTGTTGAATATGAATGACCGGAAGCGGGGGGAAAGGATAAGGAAGAGAAGCGGGCAGTAGTCGGTGAACGTGATTCATTGTCATTTTTTTGTTGTTGTGTTGACCGATTCGTAATGGCTGCTAATCGGAAAATTATGTTCCTTTCGTCTGCTGTTGCTAGCGAACGTCAGCGGCGTACATCGAGCGTAAGGAGGTGCGTGCCTATACGTGCTTTCTGGTTCACTAGGATTGTTACACACGTTCGGGGCAGCATAGAGGTGTCTGTATTTTTTACATGGAACAGACCATTTAAATCGTACGAGAAAATAACGTACATATACTATATGATATTTTAAAGTGCATTTCATTATATTCCATAGTCACAAGAGCAGTTTGAATTTCTCAGAACTAATTAGTTAATCAAATAAAATTCATTTTAAAATGTCACCTTTTCATCGTAAAGTCCGTGTTGGACAATGGACAACAATGTATATGAAATGTCAAACAACCACGTGACACAACGAGATACTCAATCAAAGATTGGCCTACTATGGTTAAGCTGCTGTTGACAGTTGTTGTACACCACCACACCAACGCAGACAATCCGGATGATTTATATCACATCGAATCGATCACTTCTGCACCGGACATCAGCGGCGTGGTCCCGGTGTCAAGAGCCGGGAAGGTGGGTTTTCATCCGATTCACCATATCATCAAGGACGCAGGCTTTCAACGTATTTGGTATGTGTAAAAATTATGTCTCCCTGTCCCTGCTGTCCTCCTCATCATCTCCACTGCCTTCCCGAAGAACACAGAAATGTTTCGAATTGATTTTACCCAAGGTAAACAGCCAGCCCGCTCGGGACGAGAGTTTTATGAGAATTCTACACGATGCCCGCACCACTACACCGCTCCCGTATAATATCAGCAAATAATGCCGTTTAATGTAATCCCCCGTTTGATACGCTTTTGTGCCGCGGACTCACAGGGGGTCAGGGGTTCGAAAAGCTCGCGTCCGAGTGCTCGTATGGAAAAATAAATAAATAAATTGAACAAAAAAGAAACCCTCATTTCGGTTTTCCGGGGCCCATCCGTTTCGAGTGGTTTTTGGGACCGATGTTGTGTCGCGATATTGCTTTAAGGACGCACTTCCCGTTTGAACAGCCCGGCTCGGAGCCACTGCCCGTTCTGATCCGGCGCCCACCTGAAATACGACTCTCTCGAGCCGTCCTGGAGCGGGAACGGATGGCCGCAATGTGCGTCGCAAATGGATGCGGTCGAAAGGGTTCCCAGCTGCACGCGTTTCGCGTTCGTGATACCTCTAACCCATAACATTGCGTTTATCATGAACTCGACAACCGCGGCTCCCGTCCAAGGATTAAACGGCCAATGGGACTATTCTTCATTATCCGCATTTGGGATATTTTATCGTACTGCAGAGGATGTACTCCAACGCTCGACTACTTTGGAATGCTGTTCGTGGAATAATGCTTCTGCTCAGTGATGTGGGGTAGTCTTAAAGCATGTATTTGTCTGCAATCCCGTTTTGGGTTGAAATATGACCTTCAAAATTGTTGAAGTCTTGCTTCGATTTTAATCACGCCTTATAGTGGCATTTAAGAAGTGTTTTCTGGTTCTGGGAATTTGAAAACCATTGCAGAAATCGAGAAATGCAACATCACAATCAGATAAAACTTCACTCATTCACCTGTTTCATTTTACACATTGTATAATTTATAATTGAATTGAGCACTACTAAAACCCCTCCTTAAACAATGCACATCATGAGCTCTTCCCGCAGTGTAACACGATGGAAATGTCTAATTATATGAGTGTGCACTAGCATTCAGTGAAACAATTGAAAGAAAGCACACCGTTTTGAAAAAAGCACAGGCATACCACATTTACACTAAATCAAGGAATGTAACCAATCGCAGCTGCATTGTTATGCACCGCTTCCGTCGTGGGACCGTTCAAGAATTGGAAAAAGAGAACAAAATTAAACACTTTTTCTTCGCACTGCACACAAGCGATACGCCAGAAAATGCAACAAGTTGCACACAGAACAAAGGCGTCGGCTAAAGCCGGAGGGAATCGTTTCATCGTTCCGTTCTTTTCTTCGTGGTCCTTACCGTTGAGTGCCGATGCTTCAACCATTTACCATTCTCACAATGCGAGAGTCCACTTTGGGCACGAGAGACTTACAACATGTCGTGCGGTGCGGAATAGGTTATTTCTTCCGCAGTACATGTGTTCCATGGCTTGCCATTTCACGGTGCACACTGCAATCTGCTCGTTCACTTGAGCAAGTCATAAGAAGGAAGGTTTTATTTATCAATCTTTTTTTGATATCACTTTACCATTTCTACATGTGCAAGTATATCAAGTATTTTATGTAGAAGAAAACTACAATTTTTGAATGAAAGTTGAGCTACCCAAAATCAATAATTGAACGGAACCTTTAAACGATCGCTTTCCATTAAAGACTTTCCAAATATTCCAATTAAACATAACAATTCCTTCCTTTTGCTCTTCTTCTAACCGCATTCTATCAGTTTCCCTGCCCGATCAGCATAACTACAAAGGCTCATCTTGCCGGCTAATAATTATCTACCATTTTCCAGCTCTCATAATCCTGCCGAATCAGTTCAACCGTACCTAATCAAATGCAACAGTTGAGCGTTAAGATACTGTGAAGGAAGTCGGCAAGGAAAGAGCGTGGCCTCGATTGTGCCCCTTTTCCGGTGCTGCCGCCAACAGTTCCGGGACGCGACCGTTTTCCGACCCCATTTCCGTCACCAGCCGTGCTGGTGCAAAAATTGGAAGTGCAAAACGAAAGCAGGCGAGCGGAAAAGGACGCCAGAACCATCGCTGACATAAGTAACAGACAAATCCCTACCGAGCGATTACGATCGGCAGCCGAGCAAAGCGGGGATGCGAAGACGGCTTTAAAGAAACAATTTTCTTTCTATTATTGCACCGTTTTGGTGCCCGATTTCGGGCTGCAATCAGCGAATGAAGTCACCATCGGCTTCCGATGGAAAAGGGGAGCGTGGCGCGTTGGAAAAGTGCCAGTGGCTCCAAAGGACGCAACGAGGACGACGACGTTGCGACCGCCCGTACTGGCAGTAATCGGTAATCCTGTGCGAAGGAAATGATTTCGCCTCGCAGTCATCGGAAAAAAACATTCCTTGAGCTTTGCTTGGCTTCGACGCTTGTGAACCGACTCCTGGTAAGGATACAAGAAGGCGACCCAACCCAGTCCATACTACTTAGCGCCGGTCGCAACGGTCGTGGTGAAAATAGCATTCATCAGCAGCGGCTTGCATCGTAGAGATTGTAATTTTCCGCTCGCTGCGAGCTGGAAAGCGCTGCGGGAGTAGGGAGTAAGTGATTCATCGTCCTTCGCTGCCGTTGCCGGGGCTACCTTATTAGTCTATTAGCTTAAGATGCTGTACTTTGCTTTTTGCTTTCTTTTTTTTCGTTGTGCCGCAATTCTCACGGGATACGCGAAGAATGGCGTAAAGTAGCTGCGTCGATGATGGAGTGAAAACCATTTTACAACGTCGGAACCTTGCTTCTGTGCCTTATTTTGTACATTCATCCTTTTGGCTTTCAGCTGATGTGTAATTAAGCAAATGCTTTCCACCGTACGCGTGTACAGGGGAACGTACGAACTAGCCCCGTCTTGAGGATGTCATACGGCACAGAATATCGTTATTGATTTATCACTTCACCTGAAAGTGAGTGCTCATTGGATGGGTCGACGGTTTTCTTCGTTGTTGAGCATACGATACCGTACCAAGCTTTACATTGAACAGTGAACCATACCAACAGAAAGAATTGTTATGACGTTAAGGCGTGAACAATACACATCGCTTAAATATGACATATTCTTGTTATTTTTTACTTTGAAGAAAAAAAATCTTGACGTACAGTTTGAAGTTATAAAGTCTGAAGGATTATCAATCCCCTTGTAAATGAGACTCATGAAATGGGTTGTAAAAAAGGTGTTTCAAGAGAAATAGTAATGTTGGGATATCCAAAGCACGAACAATGAGGAATAGATTATCTTGCCGCTCAGTGAAGTGACTATCTTCACAGCTAATCCACCCCCCAATTAGTTCTGATTTTTACGACTACTGCCACCACGTTAGCACCCGAAACTTACCAACGACGGTCAGCAGCATATTGTCGAGCAGGAGTGCGATGGCGACGATGACGAGCACCAGTTTCCGCGAGCCGCGCCATCTTATCACGTTCGCCTTCAGCGATGCCCAGGAGCCGGGCGGCGGTGGTTTCGGAGAGGAGCAGTGGTTGTGGCCGGTGCTGCTGCTGCTGCTGTTGGGTCCCTGACCGTTTCCCTCCGAGACCGTTGCTTGCATTTCAGCTTACTCAACACCAGTGGCTGCGGTGGGTGCAGGGGTCCGCCGTCCGGAGCGCGGCATTCCAGACATTTCCGGCACAGGAACGGGAGTCGGGAGTCGCCAGTTGTCGTGCCCGCATTTACATCGACGGTCGGTTCGGTGGTTGGTAGGCGACCATCGCCAAAAAGCGGAACAGGAAAGCAGAGATTGAAATGAAAAGCGGATTACTTTCTTTCGCCATTGCGGACGTGCCGAAGGAGTCGCAGGAGAAGACATGCGACGAGTTGGGGGCCCGGTTGGGGATGGACGGAAATGGGAAAGGATGCGAGACGAGAGAGTGCCGTGTGGGATCAAAGACCGACTGCTTCTGGCACGGGTCGGTTCCTGCGGAAACCGGGCCGCTGCTGGCGAGATTAAAGTAAAATACCAGCCAAGACACCCGGCAGCGGGCAGGACAGGCCCACCGGACTGGAAAGCGGTACGGCAGTTTTCGCGGAGGCCCCCACCGCACGCAACGATTGCGGAAGGATCTAATGGTGATTAGGATGGCTGCGGTGGTGGTTGCGAACGACAGCCGGCCGCCCGTACTGTCTTCCGACAATTGAGAAGTATCCTGCCTCATATTTCATGATTTCCCAAGGTGACGTTTTTATTTCCGCTACCACGAATCGGTTATGTCGTACTGCACATTAAAACGTCTTTTCCGTGCGGATGCGGACCGAACTGCTGCCAAAATGAAATGATCCGATAAATTATGAGCTCACGTTGGAGAAACGCGTCTACGATGGTTTGATAAGTCCACTGTCTGCTACCTGACGTGGGCATGCATAACTTGCAAAAGAATAACTGTAGCTTTCACATACACTTTGTGTGTTTCTGTTTCACAATGACCTATAGAGTCAATTGTGAATATTGTTACTGAAAATTGAGAAATTACAGTATTGGTCTCTTGGAATGTTCATTTCAAATCAATGAATTATATTACATTGCTAGCGACACCAGTTTGAGCGGTATCGGTAATCTACCAATACCTCCAAAAGATACGATTCAGTCCATCATTGCTCAATTAACTTCATACGGGTTGACTCATATTCAACGGGAGATAGTTGTTAACTACTTTAATAGAGAGTAAAGTGATTTATTCTGATCAGATCTATTCATTCATTCATTATAGAGGCAAGAGTCATCTGAAGATGAACGTCCAACTTTGGAGAAGTCGAAGTTTACCATTTAGAAGATTTTGTGAGAAGTATTCAAACAACAATTCAAAAATCTTTGAAGCCATCGCATTTGGTATAAAAGATCAGACAATGGTAACATCAGTTTTTTTTTCAAAAATATCTTTACCCAATATCGAAATATCATTATTATTGACATTTTTTAATTCGAGAGTATATGGATTTAACAGCTTTCCAATGGAACACACTGCGTCGCTAACAACTTCCACACACTGTACACAAGGTCTAGTTTTTCTGCTTCGCTGGGTTATCGTTTTCTTCACGAGTGTTTGGCTGCCGAGAATAATATGTACCAAACTATTGTTTATACATGTTGCCTGAATTGCCCTGTTGGGGGCAGAACCAGACGCAACAACTGCGCACATGTGTCAGCGGGCAAAACAACATTTCGCCGGAACCGGTGGTTTATCGCAAAGCACGAGTACTGTTCCAACGAAATGCACATGGTTTTGTAACATAAAAACAATCAAACTTATCACAAAGCACAAGCACATCGTGTCGCCGGTCGAGAGACGACAACTGATCTTCTTCGTACATGGTCTTCACTCGGGTGTGCCATTTTTAGGGGTTCGCATGTCATCTGCGTTATCAAAATACACTGTGATAAGGTGGTTGGGCTACAGATCCGTTATCATATTTTTCGTAGATGCTATCTCAGTTTGCACATTATATCGAGCAGACTTAACTGCTGGGTAGTGTAATATAAAACACAAAATATTCAACGGCATTGAATCAAATGTTTTAATTGTATTGCAGTTATGCGTTCCGCATCTAATACACATTCATTTACACGGCCCTATATTCTATAGGAAAAATATTATAAGAGGCCAAAGAATCTTTATTTGACTTTGAAACAATGTATTTTATTGTTATCATAATCCAATCAGACTGTAAAAAATTGGTATTGGAAATCAGACGATGGCATTCACTCGTAGTAAAATAGAATCATCCAATTGTTCTCAATGGTATAACTCTACTATTTGAACATTGGTTCGAACTTGAAGCAAGCTGCTAGTTAACCATTAACTTCACACCACGTCTTCATCAATCAAAAAATACTATCTATTTGCACGTTCGCGCACGTGTGAAAAACGACCCGCGTACTTAAGCACAAGGTACACACACACAAATACAACCACACGTTCCAAATTAAAACTTCCAATGCCATCGGGCAGCCAGTGCCTGCTCCCACCACGTTCAAGTTCAGTATCACACTCGCTCAATTCATGCCAAACCACTGCGTGGGCCGTGATGCTCGCAGATCAGCCGCTGCGCGCGTTTTCCACTATCATTTCCCTTTTGCGGATGCTACCCGATGGATGCCGATTAGCGACAAACAACGACGTGCAAATGGCGCCGCGAACTCTCCCCATTCCCCCTGCAGCGTCTCCTGTAGCGTCCAAAGTGGTTAACGTCACTTACCATTGACCCCGCACCACGTCTCGGTCACAAGCTCTTCCTACCGAGATGAGTGCGCGATTCGGTGGGATCAGGTGTCAGGTGCCGCCGGTGGGGCTCTGGTCCACCTGGGCCGGCCCGAAAACGCACACCAAATCTCTCACCCTCTCGCAACCTGCGCCGGCAAACCGTCCGAACGGGACGGGATGGAGAGATTGCGATCTAATGTGCAGTATGCGTGGCAAAAGATGATTGAGCACATGCACCGGCGGTTCTATGGAGGTGGACGGGACGTGGGAGCAGATGGCGGAAGCGGCACTGCGCCATAGTGCATCTTGCGCGACGGCAGCGGAGGAACGCAAGACGGGACTAACGGGGCCGTCACGTGCTAATCACTCGACCGTGGCCAACGAATGTCACCGGCTTGTTAGGCGCCGTATGCGGCTGAGGTGAAATGCAGTTATTAGATTGCTGGCCGTTCTGCGACTCGCTAAATGTCCCCGCGAATTACTTCCACTCAGCGTGTGCGGGTGCGCGAGTATGTGTGAGTATGTGTTGGGTTGATTCTATTTTGCCAACTTCCTCATTTCTGACAATTAAGTACGAAACGGGCACACGGCAGCCGGACGTCCATATAGGTGTTTACAAAGGTCCGGTCGCCCTTTTTTTAGCCGAAAGTTGCTCCGGAAGCTGGATAGCGTCACTTTGCGATGTAAAAATATCTCGCTGCAGAATTTGCGCACTGCAAAAGCACACAGAACATCGGCAACCGACGGCAACAACGTGTAACTTTGTCGATTCGTCACGTTTGAATTCAATCCCCGTCGCGGCAGGCTGGGAACGAGGTAATAATGGTCCCCAGCACACATCGATCAAATGCACACAGGGATGGGAGAAAAAAAAACACCCATCCTCGAAATCATCATAAATCAAGCCCCGGCCGTTAGATGTCGCACAGTACGGGTGGAAGAAAGACTGGTTTATTTGAAATTCACAAAGCGTTTATCGTGATTGTTTAATAAGAAAAATTCCAAACATTTAATCGATCCACTGTCTAATAATTGTCTTGGCTGGGGGTTTCAAAGTGAGCAGCACAAAAAAACAGATGTATCTATGGAACCATGAAGTCTAGCTGGAGCCATCGCCGATGTAGTATCACAATTTTTAGCACATCGGTGTGAACGAAAGCTGCTAAAGGTCATCTGTGGTTTGGCACAGACCGCCGGATCGTTATGAATGAAATGTCACCGCGTGGGGCGGCGGCCCTCAGAACAGAGGCGGGTTGTGTTTCCTTTGCCCTATTATGTTACCTTTTGGGAGTGAAGAAAACCGGCGCCAGATTGCACCTGTCGACGACGAAACGCGCACACTACCGATTAACACACAACTGCTAGATGGCGCCTAGCTTCGAGCAATCATCAGAGGCACTTATACTTAGAACCTGCAAGCAACACAATTCCTTCCGATGGATGAAACACTGCGTTCGGCAACCGCAGACGCGAACTTTCCGAAGCCAACGCGCGCTTGCGATACAATATTCTAAAACTGAAGCCCTCTCGCGATCGGCAGATTCGTTACGATTTAAAAACTGAGCTAACCCACACAGGGAAGCGTGTGTGTTCGATCTCACAGGAGCCTGCCGTAAGCGCGATGCGTGCCGCGTGGATCGCTAAGAAAAACTAAACTAAACATTTCTCCCTCCCGATACGTCTCTGTTATCTTTGCCACTACCCCACTCGGCGGCGTCACCTGCGTGTCGTTGCCTGTGCTACGATCGCTCGTACCCGCGCTCACACAATACGCAATACATACACAAACACACACACGCTCGCGCACGATAAAGCTCTCCGATACATGCACGCGCAGGCTGCAACAGAAACTGGCCCTCGTTCGGAAGCAAACGAGAAACAAAAAAGTTCCATTTATCTCAACTCATCCTCGCCGGTATTAGAGCATCTCCAGCATCTTCTTCCGCGGACCTTCTGTTTTGGTTTGGTGCCCATCAATATGAACGACTGGTCGGGTCCGTAAAGCTTCACGCACGTTTGACGCTCATAGCACACACGCGGCGACGGTGTGAGCGGCGAGACTCAACAGGTATCTTCGAATGCTGCGGATACTCATTATGGCCGAGATTCATCGCGCATCATCTTTTCCTCCACTCGCGGCCTTTGCCTCTCTCCCAAAAGAACGACTTTCATCTGTTGCTTCTGTTGGACGGAGACCAGAATTTTGTCGAGCGCTACAGTGTGCCTCGAACGATTTGTCCAAAAAATGGTTCTAAGAGAGTGCGATTTAAATGCTTCGCAAAATAATGAAATACTGGAAACATACAGTGACGAAATAAGGTTCTACAGACATTGGACGTTTATTCCAACATCCAAACATACCTTTTTTCTCCCCGCCTGCTACTTGAGCGCACAGCAGCGTCCGAATATTAGGGAGGTCCATCCCAATCATCCATCCCAAAGCGTATGCATGCGTTAAAAGCCAGAATTCGCTCGGCTCGCACCGCAAGAGCACCAACGACACACGCGGAAAGACAACAGGCCCCCAACACCGCCGGCACAGGATAGAGAACCTGTTTTTGGGGTGCTTTTTACTTTTCCTTTTCCTCCGGGTTTGCTTCCAACATTAGCTCGCCGAGGTGTTGGTCGGGTGTTGGCATTGTCTTCCAACGACTTTTCGACGAGCGCCTTTTCGTGGTCCAACATTTCCGAAACAGCATCGGCAAAGCAATCTGCTGCTATCTGGCCCGATCGGCAGCCGGGCTCGATACGATACCGGCGCGTCGGTTGTGTTTACAAAATAAAACACAAAAACGGGGCGAATTTGAAGATTGTTTTTGTAGAATCCTAATTCGCTTGGACCGGAACGGTAGCACCTACCGTCGGCGGTTCGAGACTTCGTGCGCCTGAACCGGGTAAAGCTCCACCGGGTCGGGGTTTTCTGACGTATTTTTAGAACTACAAAGCACCAACCAGTTTCGACCTGTTTTATCAACTCACCAAGCGCGTTCTCGTGCTTGTTTTGTGGTTTTTAAAATCTCTAATCTTATTTGTAAGCATGTGTTAACACAGTAATGGTTCTACGTTACGACGAATACAGGTATAGTACAGTAACTCATTCATAAATAATAGTATAGCGGTTATCATACCACCGCCGTATGGCTGATGTACTAGAAAAGATGTTCAAAGAATCAAATTCAACAATGAAGCTTATGTACCATAAAATCACCGTTGCATTAAGTGTATTTGTTGTTACAAACAAATTAATATCGGGATGTGAGTGCATCCAAAGAAAACAAGAAGTAATAAATGACTTGCACTTTTTATTCGTAACCACACAAATGTGTTGGTTGCATGTCACTCAAACTGTTCTCTACCGCATGCAACAGGTAGCTGTTTGGCAGTATGTATACGTTCAAGTTACGTTGGTAGGAAAATACATTTGGTGGTCATCGTTTATCGGATATCTTTTTCATTTAAATACTACTTGACGTACGCTGATTTTGAACAATACTATAACTGGACATAACAATATCAGCTGAACTCAACTCAATGTTAAAAAATCTTTTCTTCTTAAAGAATTCCATATATTTAACGAAATTCGTACTGTATTTCAGTCACAAAAGAAGTGTTACAGCGACGTATAATCAAAAGTGATTGAAAAACAGCTCATGCTTTTTATAAATCTCGTTTTACTAGTTTTCATTTCATTTTAGATCTACGTTTCAGAACCCTCTATAACTTCGACTTAAAAAATAAAACTTAATGAATGTTAAGCTGTAAAAATTGCACAAAAACTCATGATTGAAACATATCGTTTTACAGATAAGTTGTGAAAGTTTGTTGAATGTTTCCAACTTCTAAGTTTAGCTCATAATAAAATACGCTAGAAAACCAAATATTAAGTTGATCTATTGTATGGTATTTTATTACATTTTGTTCTGCTTATGCATGAGCAAAACAATTTTAAATTAATTAGATCCCAATTTTTATGGATTTTATTATCCTTGCCTGAAACTTCTAAGTATCGTTCCCATTCGATAGTGTTTGTGCAATAACAAAAGTCTACTAAAAAATAAATTCGAGCACGCTCTCTAGGATAAACGGCTTCGAACGCAATCGTGTGAATTAAGCCCTGCAATAGGTCGGGCTAGTTTCCGCCGGGCGTTCGACGGGCGCGGTTTCATCACTCCACGGCCAAAAACCACGTGCCGTGCCCCGGTTCGCCTTTTTTGCCCGTCCGTCTTGCTTCACGGATTAATTGAGATACAACGAAACTTTTGCCCGCAACCACCAGTGGGAAAATGCGATGAAATTTTAATGTAAAAAGTTGCTCCCTCTACCCGCTGGGGTGGGTGGGTCGTTCGTGATGGTAAATTTTGACATCGGTCTGACCCTTGCACCTTGCGGCCCATCCCGTCCCCGTGGCAAATGCCCCGACAAGGCCTACCTTTTCCGGCGGCCTTTGCCAATCGACCAACGACGACAACAGCAGGAAAAAGCGAGAGGAAATCGAGCATCCGATATAACGATCATGCTCAATAAAGGGAAAACCGTTAAGCTACACCGTGTTCAATAACCGCGGCGGCCCGCCCGGAAAATGGAAAGTGCCTCGTGCGCGTTCGAGGGCTTTACGAATCAACATACACTTTTTTTCCTGCCGTTTGTTGTTTTGTTTTGCCGTACACCGCGGGCGATATTTTCTCGACTGTCGGCGTGATTTGCAACTTGCAGCCACCCGCCACCCGAGTCCGTACTCGCTTCCTTTCGTCCTTCCTTCCGTCCGGTGGGTGCTGGCCGGGGTACTTGCCGTGTTTCATCTCCGAAAGCGCTCCGAACCCGCTTTTATAGCAACAATCAGCGATGATAACGACCTGTAAACGGGTCGCCCTTCTCCTCGCGGCAGGCCGACCGAGTGAGAAGTGCTTGGTTTTTCCAGTGCTCCTCGGGTCCTGGGAGCGCGACGGGTTCAGGTGCGAACGGGGAAAGCGCGCCCGGGAAAGCAAAACGACAAACACGACACACTACCGGAAACCATTTGCTAAGCAGCGATTGTGTGTTGTGGAAGAACGGGTGCGTGCGGCCGTCGGCAGCCACTGCTGGTGAGCAAAATATCGTCCCAGAGCAGTCCTCGCACGTGGGTTGCCGTCTGCGGCTGGCTGGCACGGTTTTATATATTCCTCTCATTTTTTCCCCCCCAAAGCATTTCAAGTTCAAACTGAAATATAAATAGACACCCACGTTATCTTTCGGCCCTAGGGTACACCGTATTTGTTTGGCTTTTCTCTCACAGTTTAAGACGTCCCGGTGAGAGGAACCGAAAGCGTCGGCCCGGTTGCTAGGGCGACGGTGGACTTGTGAAGAGTTTGCGGTGCTTTTTAATTGGATCGAAGCAGACGCTGAGACTCGAGCGGCAGGCGGTAAGGACGAGCAGTGCACCGGGAAGAAACGTTCACCGAGAATACTACAATTTTCCACGAACTAGCGATGGCGAGCGGTTGGTTTGAAGATACCCGCCGGGGTTCCGACGGAAGGATTAGAGACATTGTACCAGCGTTCTGCGGTTTAGATACTTACATGACACGGCCTTCGTTGTGGGCCTACGGGAGGGATCGCGAATGAACCGAAAAGTGTGCGGGGGGCGATGTCACTTCATCTTGCTCCTCCCGTGCCAGCGTCAGTACCGTATCGCGCGAGTACCCGACGGCTGCCGCTCTCTAACCTCCAACGTCAGAATGGATCTCGGTATTTTTTTTTTTGCTGTTGCTATCCTGCCTGCCTGCCCGCCGGATGTTGTTTACTTCCGCGAATGGAAGTCACCGACCGCCACCGGACACTACCGACAGCACACGCACAGCTGGAACCAGCAGCACAGCCACGTGTTCGATCCTGCTCTCGGTGCCTGCAAACCTACGGGACGAGCCCCGCCAGAAGGAATAAAAAACAACCCGAAAAACACAGAAAAAGTCACCTTGACCGACAACCATTGGCAAATGCGCGTGCGGCGCGGTGAAGGGCATAAATGGTCCGGGAATTGAAACAGAGCCAAATATTTTTCCGGCTTCTGTTTGGATTCCCATTTTCCGACGGACCGACCCGGCCGTCGGGGAGACTGACTGCGGGATTCGATTCGCTTCGTTTGTGTTAACGTTCGATTAGGTTCTGGGTCGGGCACGGCGGCATTGAGGCAACATTCCGACCGAAACCAGGCTGATGGAAAGTAATATTCGGAAAATGAAACGGAAAGGCTGCCGAGCAGCTGCAGGGACCAGCAGCCAGATCGTTACGCCGTGTTTGGCAAGCCTGCCGCACCAGCGTTACACACACTGCGCGCGGCATTTGTGGAAGCTGTGTGCACAGCATTGCCAAACCATGCCGCGGGATAGGGGAATTAACTTTAGAAGGAAAACAAAATCTCACATAAACACACACGCACGCACACACTGTGAAGCGAGAGTCATAAAGTCCGATTAAGAAGTCACTACATCATTCGTGCTACTGGAGCTCACGCAGCTGGGGACAAATACACGCGGCGGTTGTGTTTTTTTTGCTCGCTACCACAGAAAACCACTGCCTACTTGATGTAAATCAACGCTAACTTAGGTTAAACAAAACGGTGCCGAACGATGGAGCCGTTTTGACAGAAAGCGCTCAAATGATAAGCCGTACCAGCACGGTTGGGACGGTGCCCGACACCACAGCCCCTAAGGCGACTGAGATCTCACCGGAAGAGAGAACCGCGCGGCCTGCCGTGACGAGATCCAGTCTCGTACTGTGCGACACCCTACCAGATGTCCTACGAATGCTCGCTTCCGTACCGGATGCTGGAATCCTGACGCCCAGCCCGAACCGTTCCGATCCGCTTCGGGCCGGCTCGGGTGCAGTAGTTGTCCCGTTCGCGCCACCACACGCTATCTCGCACGGCAAGAAAATCTTCCAGCAGCAACAGTTTTTCCCCGAGTTTCACGCTCGGGTTCGGTTCTTTCTCCGGTTTTTTTTTTATTGCATCTTCCCGCCAGCAAGCCCCGTCCCGGTGGGAAGGGTTCTTGACGCTTCTTCGCGCCCGCTCGATCCGCACGAGCACAATTAAACGGGTGTAAAATGAAATAAAGAACACGCAAGTAGAATGGAAAGCGATATGCCGAGCAACCGTCATCACACATTCCACAGCTCGAGCTTCGTGTGGGGGAACGTCTTCGGTCGCGGCCGCGGTGCGTTCGTGTATCTCGAGCCGGATAGCCAAATGCAGCGCTTCGTGGAGTTCGTTTTTCTTCTTCTTCTTGTTCTTGTTTAGCGTCGCTTGGGCTTATCCTCCAAAGGATATGCCGTTCGATTCCTCGCCTCCGTCCAAAGGGCGATGGAGGCGCCTGGCAGGGCCAACGGTTCGTGCCGAGATGGGAAGCGCAACAGGGTGAATATATTCGTTCCGAACGCAGCAGTCGCACAGACACGCACACAGGAGAGCACCAACGGCAAGAAGCAAAAAAAATCATTGCAGAACAATTTCAACAAGTGGCAGCAGCGCCGTACCGTTTCTTCATTCATCACCCACTGTAGTGCGCCGTTCTCTCACCCCCGTCCATTCGTTTCTTTATCGGCTCGGTTCGTACCATAAAGCGCGCAAGGACATCAGCCATCGGAACTGAAGTCCGTCCGGAGGCAGATTCCATCGATTCTGGCCGATCCCAGGCCCCGGGTCCCGCAGTCGTCGTCGTTATCGCCTTCCAGACCGTTTATCCTAAATTGGAGAAATGCGATGAAAATTTATGTGCGTACATTTCAGCCGGAATCTATCCGGTGGGGTCGAATCGGAGCTGGTACATAAAAAACGCACACGCACCCAGTGTCTCCCCTCCCCGGCAGAGGTAGAGTCGCAGTGACTGGTGGTGTTGCAGCGTCCGGCTTCGGCACTGTTGCGCATCACGAATCGCAGAGTGGTTCCCGTGTGGACAGGGCGTATGCGAGAGACGTTCGGTTCTTTTCGGAAGAACTGGATCGTAACAGTGTGGAACCACCGAGCGGGAGGCTAGTGCCCATGAAATTCAAATTACAACAATATGATATCAGTTACTCACTTACCACAATTTGCATAACAGATTTATCGCTCCGTTCGGGACATTCGCCTTCTTGGGGGCCCTTCACTGGGCAGACTCGTCCCACAACGGTGCACTGGTAATCAACTAGTGTGCGTATGTTTCTCCAGGATGTTCGGTTTTTAAAGCGCTCATGTTCTTCTTGCCGCACAAAAACTGTCTTCAAACATTTCCAAACCGTTTGATACCCACGTGATCATTTTACGTACTACGTTCGACAGGGAAGAAATCGATTTTGTTTTAAATGCTTCGACAAAAACTCGATTCATCCACATCATTTTCATTCGCCAGTACGCCTTTCTGGCCACCGATGTAGATGACATCATCTTTGGCCGATATTAACGCGTACAATTAAACACATGGATCATGGGCTCCTTCTGTCAGCATCCCGCCGGAACGTTTCATCGCAGGATACGATCTAAAAACATAAAAGAAAGTATGAGGGGGGAAAAAACGATGTCATCCCACATTCCGTCCGCAGCCAGCATTTCAGCAGCGAACATTTCACTCAACCGTACGGATCGATGATAACTGAAGGTACTCCGGGCCAGGGCCGGAAGGAGTCCTGCCACGCGGGGACTAGCCACTAGCCGCGTGCTGGCAGATGCCGGCGCGCGGGCGGGATGTTTGAGTTCAGATCCTGGCGCCACGCACAAGTGCCACTCGGAGCTGTCAGAAGCATTCTTATCGCCCGGCTCGTGAACGGTCCTGGATGACGCTTACTACGTCACACCACAGTCTGCGCGGCCCGGGACGATGTGTGGCGGTCGGTGCAAATTCAATCAATACCATTTTAATTGACTCTCGACAAACGGTTCGGCTAGAATGGATCCATGTTCCGGGTTCGGTATTAGCCTCCCGTGCTAACCCCAACGACGGAAGTAAACGGGAATGATGTTCCAGTTCCGGGATGGCTCTGACTGGAACGTACTGTCCGTACTGAAATGGCCGCTATAATTACCGGACGCGTTGTGGTTTTACTCGAATGATTAGCACGCTAGCAGGTTCATCCATTATATAAGATGTACCTTTCGCGCCTTGCCACCTCCGCGTGATGTGTATCCGAATTAAGTGAAATTGAATTGATATTGATATTTCGACACGGGAGGGCGTGTGCAGCAATAACGTTAGTTATTCCCTGGTTGAGGAAATACAAGTGGCTTCAATTTGTAATCCTGCGATTACTTAGGGCATTTGGGAAAAAGAACACGACTCCATCGTACGATCATCTCTCGTTGAAACGCCTTATGCGGAGCAATGCGTTCCAAGAAATTTCGCTTACATCTGCTAACTTTTCGCTACCAAAGTAATCCAGGACAAGACAAGAATTTTCTTTTCCGTCCAGTTTTTAAATACCCTTGCTCTCGCTCCCCTCACTGCAGTAACATAACGGGGATGCCTTGGAGAAAAAAGGAAACCCCTAGCTACCTGACCGAAGCAAGTTGCCGAAAGTGGGAAGAAAAGGTTCATCGCAACTTACTGTCCGTGTTATACTTATCGCGTCTTTTCCGCGCCACGTCACGTCCGCGTCCTCGCCAGGTAGCAGAGCTTTCGCACGTTTACACCACGTGCCGTACCATCAATCAGGGTAATCAAAAGGCGAGAGACCCGTCATTTCGTCAGCAGTGTTTTGGCAGCATCGGCAACATGCCTTTGGTCGGGTTTTATTTCAGATTCTTCACCGCACCAGACACCGTTGGCCAGCGGACACGCGCTATTATACACTACTGCTTGTGTTGATATGCACGCTGTGGGAAGGATGTGCAGGAAAGATTATTGATGCCAGTTGTTTCCTGCAAAAAAGAAGACTCACCGGAAGCTGTTCAGTGTGAAAAAGGCTAACTAAAGATGCTTACTTTGATAAACGCTTACACAGGCGCTTACTTTTCCCATTGACGCACTTTTTCCTGTGTCTGTATTAGTAAGGTTCACCCTGGTGAACACTGCCCCATCCGGGAATTCATCAACGTCAGTGAGAATATAATTCAATCTACCCGATTCGTTCACCTTATTGATCGCTTCCTGTTTTTTTTCTCGCTTTCTGCAGCCGGAGTTTTTATCCAAATCACCTTGAAAGAGCCGTTTATGCTGTGCATCAGATGTCAGACTCTCCAGTCGATCGATCGATAGACGGCCGGATCCGACGGTATTCGAATGTGGACTAACTACAACGGGGTGTGTAATAGAATTCGTTCAGCTCCGCAAGCATATATTCTCCAGCAAATTAGTCGCCTATTCAAACGTCATCAGCAATGGAGAAATTTCATTCAAAAGCCAAACCCCTTAAGTTCAGAGAGACAGATAAGAAGAGAGATAGAGAAAGAGAGTGAAAGAGATCATAATTTTGTCACACGCCAGGATAAGTAATTTTATTTTCAAATCGAAGAATCACCGGACCTGTTCTCCATATTAAGCCGGAAGTTTATGTAACTGCTTTTACCATTGTGTAGAATAAATCATTGTGGAGTGTGTTTTGTTACATTGGATATTGGAGAGCAACTAACAAATATTGCCAAATAAGTCTACCGAAACAAATAAGACTAATAAGATACATAAAACAAGCTTTCTTCACTTCTGTGAATCTTACCAACGTATTTTTCACATCAAAACAAATCAAATAGCAATATACCTGTGCATTATATGATGTAGGTTTTATCATATTAATCAAAGTCAGCATTTCAATGAAACCCCGTACTGCTAATCACTTCTCCCGACAAATGCTTCCACGATAAACACGACCGAGCTGGCCAGCATGCCCAGTGCCATGATGTAAAACGAGGTTTGCATGTCAGTCATGGTAAGTTTGCGCAGGGCCGACTCCTCGCGCTGCTCCATCATCTGCCGGATGCGCTTCTGCATGATCAGTGCATCCTCGGTGTCTGCGTACCACTTCATGCTCAGACCGGACTCGACAAAGCGAAAGATGGCCGCGTTGAACAGCGGTGCGAACGGCCAACCCTTCCTGACGATGTACGCCAGCGAGTACACCCGTGGACACTCGTCGATGACGTGTAGCATCGGCAACCCACTGGGTCGAATGTATTCCGTGTTGATGATAAGATGCACATCCGAATGGCGTTCGATGCAGCATACGTCCCGCTGAAAAGCAGCCCGGTGCCGCGCAGATTCGTTCAGTATTTGCAGCTTACCCTTGAGCGAGTGATACAGTGGGCTGAGTGAGTGGTTGCCGAAAATGTCCAACAGTGACCGAGAGGACGTTCCGATCGGGAGCCCGGACAGGTCGAGCGCAGCCAGAGTGTTGAGATCTTTGTAGTACGATTTCGTACTAAACGCGGTCGTGAGAGTGCCCTGAAAATGGACGAACCATTATGGACGCCTGCGGTGTGCTAACTTTACAGTCATACCTGAAACGTTCCGGAGATAATGACGTTGGCGATGAGAAAAGCTGACAGTAGTAATCGTTCGATCATACGATGTGGCAGATGCGTCGAGCTTGCTCCCAGCAGCACAAGCCACAGCTCGATCGATAGTACCGAACATGAGGCATGATCTCCTTTCATCAAGCGCTGCCGGTAGCGTCCCACCTTTCGCAATGCCCAGCGTCGGAGCACGTACCAGCAGTAGCCTCCAACGAATCCAATGATCACAAATAACGCCCAAACGTACGGATGAAAGCAGAGAAAGATGGCCAGCCACTGGGGAATCTCCAACGACTTTGGCGACAAAACGCACAGCTGATCCGAGTAGATCGGGTGCAGAAACTCGATGTCTTGCGTGTCGTAGTACTTCATGAAGCGAATGTTGAAGGAAACGTCCGTCCGGTACTGCAGCAAATCGCCGAGAGATCCAACATACGTGTCGTTCTTCAACCGGTATCCGTACTCCTGACCATCGGACGCGTCCATTGTTTCCGCAGTGAAGTTCATTGCCACGGCCATATTGCCGAGCAGCATACCGTCCAGTCCACCCGAGCCGTTGGACGCCCGGACCGACTGCTGCACGTAGCGCACACTGCGGAATGATTCGGGCAGGCTGTTCCACGGCAACAGGGTCGGATTTCGCGGGAATACTGTACAACGTATAGCTACGCCATTGAAGATGTTCAGTTTGTTACCGGCGGTAGAATTAAGCGCAAAATCTTCCCGAACCATGAACGTTAAAAGCTGATCCTGCAGCCCACTGTGGAAAGGATTGAAGAAGTACACTTTCTGAAACGACAGAAATCGAATGGTGGTTTGATAGCCCTAATACGCATTCCAGCAAGTGTACCTACCAAACCCTCACTCGGATAGATCTCTAGAGGACCGATCGATACCACTAGATTTAGAACGGAATTATAACGCCACAGTCAGTAAACCGTCGAGCGAAGTTCCTCCATCGAAAAACGCTCCTGCTGTATGAAAACCACATAATTCCCATGCACGTAACGTTCACGCTTGTGGAGTGGATGGAGATCTTCACAGTAGCGCATAAAATGGCGCACAGTTGGGAACATCAGTACCACACCGATTTCACTGTGATCCGGAAGGATGAACACATTTGCACCTGAGGGGAGTGAAGTAGTTTCGATCGCGTTTTGATCGTTTTGATTTTGATCAATCGACGGCAGATCCTGGTGCCATTGGATGGGCTGAACTTCCAGTAATTCGTGCGTGAACATTACCACCGGTTTTTGCAGCGTTACGAACCCTGAAATACACGATGAGAGGAGATGCATCAAACATTGCTCGAACGCAGGGGGAGTACGATTGCTTTGTCTTACATTCGCTTGATGGTTCGCCCAGCTCACCGTAAGCACCGAGAAGCAGAACTCGAACGCTCCGAAAGTAGCGCAACAGCAGCGAACGCATCGTTTGTTCAACCGTTGGACCCATGGGTGCATCTTCGAACGTACAATCCAAATTCCCCAAAGCTCCTAACCACACGTGTAGCAGCGTTGCCGCGATAGGAAAGCCTTTGGTAAACATACTCCAACCGGTAGGGAACCACACGTTTGCGAAGTCTCAGGACAAACCGTACTGCTGCCCAACATCAAACGAACTGATTTAGTTTGATTGACACGTTTTAGGTCTCCTTAGCGTGTCTGGTGGTTGTGTTGGGGAACCAATGTTTTCGCAGAGTGGACGTAGAGTGATTGTTTCTCATTAGGTCGAAAATAAATAATCGATGTAGTACGTACCGCAGATGTAAGCCATATTTTTTACCCTCCAATGAACAAAGAAGAAATCGTTACTCAGCATTATCTGTACTTTTCTATATTAGTGTAGAACTACGCATTGGTAGATCGTAGGTACAGTTTGTTACTACATATATCTCGCAAAAGGCGCGCTTAACAACAGATGCACAAAAATCCAACTCAATTGAATGATAGTTTTCTTCTTTGAACAACATCTAAAGGTGAGTATGTCGGAGCATTCTATAATAAAAGTGCACTGATAGGAAAATGCTAAATAGATGTACAACTGCTGTATTTTTATTACGCCAGTCTCTTTCTAATAAAAACTTATTCTCCAAAGATAGTTCTTCTCGTTTGCTTAATTCTATTGCTTTTTTCTGTGTCCTGTGAAGAAAAATACAATACGTATTAGCTTTTTAATACAAGGCACTAGCAGCAAATAAAAAATTCCATTGAAATGTAATATAGTTAGAGAATCACATAAACTGCTTATGGCTGCATCTTGAGCTTATGTTACAATTTACATACTTGTGCTAATATATAAATACACGACACACTATACCGAAAAGCAAACGGAAGGCAAAATCCTTTCCAAGTGATTGACAATTTTCGGCCTTCGTGACCCTTTCCCAGGCATTCCGTCAGCAAGAAAGCCTTGAAAAGAAATGCCAACGCCATCTTCGTCATTCCGAATGGGAAGCTATTTTTAACTGATGATTTCAATTCCGCGATAGCAATTCGACGTAAACTTCAAAATACCAAGCATCCTCTTACCGAAATCGTTGTTCACGTTTTTTTTGCTTCGCTCAACGCGTGCGGATAGGAAAAACTTACCATTCAATAGGCAAATAGGTCGTCCACTGTGGTGTGTGTATGTGTGCGTGTGACTAGCTAAACCGCACCCGGAGACAGCCCCGGGGTTGAGTGTGGGAAGAAAATTCTGTTTGCCGTACGATCATTGACAAAAGACAGTGCTGATAGCAAAGAGGCAAAGTGGTCCGATACCCCAGCCTGGATCTCATCGCTATTCAGCCTACAGTTTTTACTTTTTGTCCGTTTTATTCCTCGTGCATTAGCAAGCATTCCCACCGGCTTGACTCCAGTCCCATTGACCCGGGTAAACCTTCGCTGACGTTCGGCAGACGACAGTCTCTTCGCCTGTACTCGCGTACAACTCATGCGATGCTACTTCCGAAGGGCGTAGAACCGGTGATGCGTACTGATGTTGATGAAGTTAAGATATTTAATTTTGTCACGAACTTCTCCCTTTCGCTGAGGAATTCCTATAATAATCGTCGAAGGAATTCAATAATAAAATAATGACGCCCTGCTGGTCGGGTTAAAAGTAAGGTGCGATCACCGGTAATTCTGTGTGCTGGCCTATAGCCACAGTGGATTCAACAGCGGTTGAGCAGATCCTGATGCATCCGTAAATAAAACTGTAAAAAAATGTTTTCATACATCTTACATGCATAATGCCAATCAAGCTTAATCGTATACCAAACAATCATAAAAAGGTGATTTGTAGACACAATTAACATTCAACATTCACAATCAACAATTTTTAAAAAGATAGAGGACATATTTAAGAGTTTATTAAAAGTGATGTGTAGCAATACAAGGCACATTTCCCGAGAACGATAGTGGCCATCCATGTGATACGGATCATTAACATTTATCTTGTCGCTGAGTAGGCGACTGACGTGACTGAATTTTCAGCATACAAATACGTGGCAAGAGTACCTTACACATCTGACCGCAAAGGAGAAACCGTTTGATAGCGCAGTAATATCAAGAATAATAACGGGCGTTAAGTTTTCCAGTACGAGCCAGCACGTATGGTGGCATCGGTGACGGGCTTTTACGGTACCGTCGATACTGATGGCGGCGGGACCATAACGTGCTAACTCATGGCCATTTCTTGGCGGGTAGAAAGGATTCAGCAGCACACATGCAATGAACAATAGCGACACACTTGACATGGAGGCGCCTTGAAGTGTCTGGGCAAGATACACTACAACTTGTTGTGTAGTTGTCTCAATTGTGCTGATTACTTGCACAAATACTTTATCGTGACAGACAACATCCTGAAAAATGTTTTCTGTACACTCCAACACGAGTAAGAACATTTAGTACATCAATAAGGTATTGAAATGCCTTCGTCTTTAGAACCGTTTTATTGTACACTAAAATGAAATGACGGAAAACCTATAACCAATAAAATTCTCTTATACGAGGCGGCGACGAAAATCGATAGCATGTGAGGAGTAACAGTGATTGTGATAACATGAATTATTTAACGTTCTACGGCACATAATCTTGATGCGATGTAGCCGATACTACCCACCGCTGGGTTCTCGCCAGTCGAGAAGGATCATTAATTCTTACCGTTTACCGCAAGTGGGCGATTAATCAGCCGCGAGACGGAAGCCCGGCCCTGCCTGGTTCCTTGCTGTATGCCGACATTTCGTCATGCGTTAATTGAATTAAATGAGCATGATAAGTTACAGCCGAATATCGCGTCCATTTTCTCCTGCCAAGCGTGCCATAATTATCGAGCATGAAAACGCAATCCACACACATATTGTACCACCAGCGCTCGTCACTCGCGTACTAACGATGGTTCGGAACAGATTGCTCGGGCGGTGTGTAGAGCGTGCGAGACGCTTTATTGTGAATCTGCTCACAACCACTTCGGCTCACGGGGTACGCCATGTGGTTCAGGGAGGACTGCACATCATCGAACGTATCATATGGATTACCTGTATCGTCATCGGTGTGTACGGTATGGTGGCACTGTCCCAGCGCATCTGGAACAGATTTCAAACATCTCCCACCGTCATCTCAATGGATCGTAACATGTACTTCTGGAACACCAGCTTCCCAAGTTTGACCATCTGCTCCCACCGGCGCATCGACGAGGACAAGCTGGCAGACTACATCCGGTTGCGGCGATTCGACGAGGACGACGCCGAGCAGTTTCGCGAGTTCATCATGCTGCTGGCGAACGTGTCTTACACTTCTTTTCTCGATCTGCCTATGTACAAGACGTTTGGTATCGCTGGGTACGAGTACATGGAGTTGCTGTACAACCTGTCCTGGAGCTTTCAGCCGCAGGTCAACAGTGGCACTTCTAGCGTGCTGTCAGTGCAACCTACAATCACGGAAATGGGCCTGTGCCTGGCTGTGAACTCGCGGATCGCCGTATACAACTCGTTCGAGTACTGGCAGACACGCCGGTGGGAACGCGAACATGAGCCAGCACCGCTGGTCGTACACCCGCTGGACGGTGAAGTGTACGGACAGCTGATCAAACTCGAGAGCTCCTATGAGGTGTTCTTCCACGGATCGATGGAGGCAGCCGAGATTTCCAAGCGACATTACTCGTTTCTGGAGTCTTACTACACCACGGTTGAGCTGCTCGCCCTAGAAATTCTGACATCGCGCAATGCCCGGGAACTGTCCATCTCCCAGCGCCAGTGCCGCTTTACCCACGAAGGCGACCTGCTCATGTTCAGTCCGGTTTACAGCTACAACCTGTGCCGTATCGAGTGCCGCATGAAGTTTGCCTTCAAGATATGCGGTTGTGTCCCACACTTCTATCGACCCATCGGGAAAGGTAACTTCCGTTATCGTATCTGCGACTTTGAGGGTATGCGATGTCTTGGACAGCGATCAGGTAAATGATGAGCGATGAGCGCGTTGGTTCAAAGGAGTACTAAAACATGTACGCACCCTACTATTTTTCATCCCCTAGATGAGATGATAACACTTCGATCGAAAAAGGACACAATTGAATGCAATTGCCTACCGAACTGCGATGACTCCAATTTCTTCATTCAGGCATATGTTCGTGCAGATTTCTTTTATTTTACAATTGAGTAAATTTACAGCATTTGTTTGCTACGTTATCAATATTTCTTACAGCGATCGCGCGAATGGTTTCTGGGTGCGAACCTGCAGTGGGGACTGACGGATTATCCCAAAATGCAACTGAATCGGGATATTATTTTCGGATTGTCCGATGTATTCGGTAAGGCACCGGTCTCATGGTGAATGAGTCTCAACGGAAAATTTCTAATATTTGTTTTCTTTGTTTTTCAAGTGTACATTGGAGGTTTGGGTGGTTTCTTTCTTGGATGCAGTTTAATCACGTTTGCCGAGTTCATTTTCTTTCTCACGTGGCGATTGCTGAAACATTAATAAAAAAATAGGTGGCTAAGAAACTCAAGCTCAACGGAGAATGGTAGTTCATACTGCAAATGGAACAATAATCAATTCGGTTACATTTATAAATGGTATAAGTTAAATGTTATGTTATATTTACAAACTAGTATTTACAAACTTCCATATAACAATCACGATCACGCCGCTGTTCACGATCCAACGATAAGTTAACAAAAGTAGTTAGTTCTGAATTAGTTCACTTCTGATTAACTTGGCGTAACATTTTGTGCAAAAATTCGAATCGACTTCTAATCTGCTCACTTGATCTTTCCGGAATCTTTTGTTCTAACTGCTGCACAAACGCGTCTACCGAGGAGTAACCTTTAATAATATCTTGTAAAATAATTTTATCCTCCTCTCGCGTCCAACTTGGCGCTTCTTGTGCGGCGATCGGTGCTTCTTTCAGTGGTTCCGGGTCAGGTTGCGTATCGATCTTATCGGTAGTTTTAGTCAGTCCGTGCGTTGGTACGAGAAGCTCGGAGCTGCATGGTTGGTTGCATACGGCACCGTCTAACTGTTGCACTTCCTGCGTGCTGGACTGTGGTCCATCGATAATTGTTTTTAATTTCCTTGCGGTGGCTAATGCTTTGGAATCTGGACCTACCGCCACCGCAGCGGATGCGACCGACTTTTTCGACGCAACCGTGTCCTTACTTCCTACTGGTGAATTCTTCTCATCCCCCGGTGAACCTCCAGCTTTCCGCGTATTCGGGGAACTAAAACGTTTTTTTATCGGTAGCTTTGGTGTTAGTTTTTTGGAAGTTGTGGCCGCTTTGCCTTCCTCTTCAGCAGTGGTAGCGCTCGCAGCAGAAGCTGCAGGATGTGACACTAGTTCCAGCTCGTTTGAATTGTCCTCTAGCAAGTGAGCCACATCAGCATATCTAATGCCTTTTGGACAATGCACCAAAGGATTCAACCTAATGGCATGCGCCATAAAAGTTTCGTCATCGCACAAAACTTCACCATTGGCTACCGCACTCTGGGCCTGCTGGTCAGTATCCTTTATCACACAGTTTTTTGCTAGGAACGTCAATCGAGCGGGCAGGGCACCTTGAAATATTCTTCCCTGAATGTATCGTATCGTACTGGTTCCACATGTATTTTCCGGCCCTTCCGGAGTTGTTTCGATATACGAGATATGTTCATACACCGATCCTGCATCACAGTTCTCATGTAGCGCATGTTTCTTCATCGTAATGTGCTCGTAGTCACCCAATGACGATTCTGGTGGACGTTCTCCTGGAAATAGCTGCAAGAACCATTCCGTGAGCAATGTACTGCCTTTCAGCAGCGGTAATACTTTCATTTTCACTTGGTCCATGGTGACGTTCGGCTCGTTCGACAGATCCGTCAGGCACGCATGGATCTTTTTTATTTGCGACGGCTGCTTGGCGAAAAATATATTCAGCTTTTCCAGGAAGTCTCCCATGTTCGTTAGGATGAAGTGCTCAAAAAACTTTCCAACCTCGGCCGCCTGTCCCGGCAAGAGGAAAGTAAGAAACATGTCCACCAGCTGCGGGTAGCTTTCGCCCAGCAAATGCTCTACCTGGCAGTACAGCGACGACACGCGATCTTCGGTCTCATCGAAGTTTCTGAGTATTTGTTCAAACCGTTCAAGCAAATCAGTTCGACCGGATGCAAGCAACGTTTCCTCTACTTTCTCGTGGAAATTAAATGCAAACACAGCATCTTTGTCTTCCATGCTACGGTAATCGGCGAACTGATCCGTGATGTACGCAGCACTTACGAGTAAACTACCATCGGCACATTGACTGCACGCGAGCCGTAGCAAACCGTCTTGCATTCGTTGGGAATAACACTGTTCCAGAGGTCTGTATCGGTGGCGGTAGGTAGCAAAATTGTCACTCATTTTTCGCAGCTCATTTAGAAACTGGCAATACACGTACAACTGCTTGAAGTGCACATATATGCGGAAAATCGGATGATTTGTTTGCACGAGCAAAGAATGCGCTAGCTCCTTTCTACATTCAATCTTCAACGCTTTCACATACTTCTTAAGAACCGCGTACAATGTAGCGACCGCCGCCGCACGTGAACGATTCTCATTTTTAACACTGCCTTTGCTATAGGCATACTTCGGATCAGAAACAATCGAATCGGATATAGATTGTGCTAGGTGAACCGTGGCTTGGCTTTCAACATCTTGGGCAGTATCGCTGCGGGTCTTTTCTGGCCCATCATTCTGTACGCACAGTAAATCTTGCTCATTATAGTTGGCAGAACTGGTGCATCCATTTGGCACTACATTTTTGTCTCCAACAATTACTGCACTTTCGATCGAAACATGTTTGTCCGTGTTTTTAATTGATCTTTCACTCGCTGTGCTTACCACTGACGATTTGTCAAACGCGTCCGCTACCACGACATTATCAATTTCAGTCACCGCAACACTATTACGCACTCGGGTTTCCGGATTTTCACTGATTTGTGAGGGAATGTAACTCTTGTTGCTTTTCCCGGTGGTATTCGGCGGTTCCGGAAGTAACACTTTTATTTCAAACTGAACCTCCAATCCATTCACTCGTACCTCGGGCTGTGCTGTACGAGCAGAATCATTAGGCACGATTTTTTCCTGCTCGGTGCTAGCAGCGGGCAAATTTAAGTGGGCAGCCTGTGTGGAATAGAATCAAGCAAATGAAAATGGTAAATAAAAGTTACGGTTTTCTAAAACAAGAAATTAATAATACGAAACAAATTACATTTATTCCTAATTCTCAAAACAGAAGCCAAATTCTTCCCAGACGAATCTGCTTTGTTATGACATTTTGTTCGACCGATGCCCAAACAAAACAAACCGTACGCAGCCAAATGATGGCTTTTAATGTCGAAGTTTTTAAACTTCTGACATCGTACCATATTCAATAAATTTATTATTTTCACGAATGTGCAAATAATATTTAGTAAAAACATTCGTATGATAACTCGCTAAACAAATAAAAACCATATAACGTTACTTCAATCTGTTCATAATATAGTGCATCCACTTGATCTGAAAAAATATTTTTATCAAATAGATTACTGACCATTTCGCATTAAAAGGGATTGATCTTATTTTAATTTAATCTATTAAATCACTGTCACACACTGCACAATTATAACTAACCAATAAAAAAAATCAGCTTTAATCTAGAAAAACGGGAATTCACCGTTCAATGGAAATGGATGAAAGTTAATTATATTTTTATATAATTTAGTTAATAAACATTCCAAAGGTCCTATTGCGCATCTCAAAGTGCTGCTCTGCATGTAAAAACATAGTTTTATTCGTTTAGAGCAGATAATATATGCAAATAGAAAATATTATCTTAGCACAATGGTCGCCGAAGTCCACGGTCTTCAAAATGTCATGACCCGATAATCATGTACCTATGGCATTGAATAGCTTATTATTTTAAGTATGCAAAAAGTTTCATAAAAATGAAATCCAGTACCTTTTTTAGGAAATGACAGAGAAGCTAAAAACTGACCTACGTTTATTTGTCTATGTGAGCGAACTGCACTACCAATGATTAGTGACATTCTATCCAAAACGAAAACACTGTTTGAACATTTGAAATGTATGGACAATAAAATACAACTTACCCTGTTCGGCGCAAAGATATACCGTTCCCAATTGTAATGTAGTGTACCTCTATCATACTGTGACAGTGGAATTACATTATTGGCATCAAATACTTCCAGCACATGATCGGAAGGTGGAGCATAGCCGTTCATAAAGAAGAACTGTTGAAAAAGTTGAAAACAACAAATATGCAATTGAATCTTATGTTAGTACACATTAAAATGAATCATATTAAACTTACAGTCAAGGCTCTAATTGGTTTTCCGGGAGTTTTTGGACCATTTTTCTGCTTATAAGCTACATGTTTCAGCCAGCTGACCTTCCTCGCCGAACACCAATGTTTAGCAATGTATTCGCAAATCGTGGTAATGTTAGGTTTTTGTGTTATGGATCTATCCGTAGCATTTTTAAACTCTTCATTTAAAATTGTTTCAGCCCGCTCGAACCACAAGGCTAATACACTGAAAGAGTAAATAAGCGCACGGTTAGCATATCGGCAGGCTAATATAACGAAACTGCTTCCATACTCACCGTTCCTCCGCGGTAGTTTTTTTGTATACACCGGTCATGTCGTCGCAGCGGAATGGTTTGTACGGTAGAAGAGCTGGATACATGAAGGCCCGACAATTTAGTATTTTCTCTCTGACACGCCAGTGAAATTCACCATGGTATATCCGATGGTGCATCTTTTTTGATTCCTCAGCATGTACTACTTCATCACACCAAAAATCTATCAGCGCTTTGTTGCTACTATTGTCCACGGCCAGCTCCTGCTCCCAACTTTGGCAGCAGTCGATCGCTAAGGGTAAATTCCAGGGCACCACGCTTGGTTTCGCTTTCCCAATCTCGGCGAGCTCGTTGAGCATATCTTTATATGTTCGCGCCATTTGCCAATGTTTAGGATGTGCGTATGTTTGCAAGAAATGTTGGGTGGTCAGCTGCACGTGCATCCGAAGTTGTTGATGCAGCAATTGGAATTGAAAATCGTTGAAAGAACTTTGCGTTTGCGTTGTCTCTACTTTTACGGGTACGGTTGTGGCCTTGATGATATATCTTTTCACCGACTCTGAGGTATTGATATTTGGGGTGTCATTGCCGGTGGAGGTAAAGCTCTCAGCAGATGCTTCCTCAAGAGAAGAATATTTCATAAAGAATCTTGGATGCCGAGGGCAATCGGGCATCCAGTACCCATAATCCGTACTTTGGCGAGAATCGCTCTCTTCTAGTGTAGTAGTACTTATCCCTGATGGATGTGCAGGTTCGTCCAATACCGACCAATTAGAACTCTGGCTCAATTGGCTTGCTACACTAAATGATGGGTACATTGTTATGTTGAGATCTTGTTGTGTGCTTGTAGACGGAAGAGGGGAAAGAATTGCTGAACTTGTAGGCACTGGTTGTACTCTTGGTAATGCGGGTTCAGCTGCTAACTGCTGCGATTGGCTAGAGTAACTTGTTTGCATTATGGGAGCAAATCGCAATGAATCATCGACCCGTTCGCTGTTTTCCTCTGGAATAGGCGTATTAATCATGCTCGAGCGATCATCTACTTGACCACAGTTTAGAGATTCGTTTATCGTTTCTGTTAAAGTTTGTTCTAGTAACGTTTGATCGTCGTCTGTTGCACCCATTTCCATCAGCTCTAACACCAATGCATTGAGCTCTTTTTTCGAAACTTTGCCTGCTCGCATTTCCTCGGGATCAACTAGTGTTGGAGTGTAAATAGAGCGAAATGTTAATGTTGTTATTAGAAACTAACCACTCGTACGCACAACATACATGGTATTCCTTCAACTGCTACATATTCCGGATCGTTATCGTCATCATCCTCCAAGTTGTTGGCTGTAATTTAATTGCACAACGTAACATTATGATTGCCATAGTTAGTCGCAGTAATTTATACTCACGCAGTGGTTTCGTGAACTCTTCAAGAAAATCTTTCCACGCCTGGTCCATTTCTCCATCGTACTCGTACATGTCATTTGTAATATCGGGCGGTATAAATGTCGATTCTAGTGTTTCGATAGCGGTTGTCGTGAGGCATAACTTCGACCGTGTCCGTAGAGCGATGTTTTCCTGTTCCTGTTCCTGTTCCGACTGCGAGCATTGGCTATCGTTGCGCGCCCGTGGAATCTTAAATAGACCATCCTTGGTGTACTGTACTTCCGATTGAAAATCGTTTTCAACTGTTAGGGAAGTCGATGCCGGTGTTCTGGGCTGCGAATCGATGTCCGACGCAGTAGTGTTCGGATCGTCATCGGAGACAATTTCGTCCTCTGTTGGTTTATACTCCTCGTCATCGTCATCTGAGCTCAGCTCTGCATTAATCAAAGCGGCTATCTCTTCGTCTGGAGTAGGTTCATTAAGTGACGCTATAGGGAATACTGTTTGCCTCAGCTCTTTCGCCTTCAAACGTGTTAGTTTCGGCTGTGGTTCTTCTTTATCATCGCCGTCGTCTTCTGCACCGCCTTCTGCACCATCTTGAGCAGGGCTGCCATTAACTTCATTCATTTTCTTAGCCTCCTCTTCTTCCTTCAGTCTCACAATGGCTAATATGTGATCGTTTACGACGAGTTTCTAGAACAAGAATAATATTTTGATAGTAAACGAAACATTTTGATAGTGAACGAAACACACAATTCACACAAACATGTAACAATTGGAAAACTACCTTAAGTAGTCTTTTGACACACATTGACGTCAAGTTATTTTTTGCTGCTGATTTTTGTATACTTTCTTCGAACTTTTGATCAAACAGTTTTTCTTCGTCGTTCGGCATGGATATTCTTCTCCTGTAAAAATACAAACATTTGCGTTATACTTTGATGCAAATACGCTGTACTATCATAAAATATGCACCTTTTTCTTCGTAGCTGCCTTCTAGGCTGTGCTTCAGGCATCTGTTTTATTGCGGGTGTTGATTGTTTCGAGGGACTAATACCATCGTCGAAATCTATTACCAGTCCACTTGTCGAGCTTTCTGATGATGATCTTGTCCTTCCGGTAATACTTTCATTGTCTATCGGTTTGCTGAGACTTTCACTGGTTTTTACCCTAGGACGGCGTACCTTTTCCGGTGTCATTTTGGGCACTACACTATCGCTATCCAATAAATTATTAGTAACGTTTATTTGAAAGGGCACCGTCGTACGAGCAACCGATCTGATGAGAAACCTTCTTCAGAAACATACGAGCCAGTACAAGTTTGTTTACAACTGCTTTGTATCGCAATTGGTTTGACAGCAGAATTGAGCAAATCAAGCAACTTTTGTGACGTTTGATGGTAGCTCAGTTTCGCTGTGAAAACCTTGGTTTTTTTATTTTTCCATAGAAAGCTACGTTTTTACGGATATATTGATGATTTTATTTTTAAAATATCTTGCATAAGAGTTGAAACAATAACCATTATTCTATTCAGCTACTTAAAGTTGATTGTTTTACTTCAGATCGATTGTTTATTCTTGGTTGCTCAACTGACAAATGTCAATGATTTTTTTTTCGTCAAATAAACAAAGCAGCACAATGTTTACTTCCTCGGAAATAAACTGCTTAGTCTAGTTATCGATTTTTCGTAGATTTCTGTTAAATAACTCTGAACTAGTGAACAAACAATCCATTATGGAGGAACTATCAGGTGTTATGATAGTGCTGATTATCGGCGGTGGTGTTCTGGGTGTCACAATGTGCTTCATTTTTGCAAAACGACAGATCGTTCGATTCACACTCAGGCAGAGACGCGGTCCCCATGTCGCTGTTGGACATGATGCCAAGAAGGTAGAACGAGTCCAGACATGGCAAAATGTTCGTTTTTCAACAATATCTATGCCTTCACATCATTTGTTTTAGTCCATCAAAAAGGAGATCGAACGCAGACTAGACTGCATACAGAAAATTTACTACGAACCACAGCTCCTCTGGAATGATCAGCAAAAGGATGATGAAAAGTACATCTTGAAACCGGATACCACTTTGCCACCCTACTATTGGCGAATGAAGGCAGTGGATGATGTCAAAGAGCTGGAACGCGAAATAGCGAAGCAAGATGGTGCCACAAGACACCCCAGAGATAGCATGAGAGCATTTCTACTTACAACACTAGCGGCCCCTCTGAATGGTTCAGGTCAACGATTAATTCATCAATTCTGTGATATGTAAGTTTACTGTGGATTATTTTTAATTTCAATTTAAGAATATTCTTCCATATTTCCTATACCAAATGGCTGCAGGTACGAACATGCCCGGCATGATCCTAACGAATTTGGTGAAGAAGAATATCAATCTTACCAACGTTTGCTGAAGAAACTATCCGAGGCGTAAGTTACACGCGCAAAAAGACATATGACATAAGGAATCAAAACTACCGCCCCTCCTTTTCTTCCTACTTCAAATGCTGTTTAGCACCAAAATGCTAAAATCATACTCGAGCAGCCGTAAATCATCACCAAACCGAACGCCGGTGAAGAAAAATTCCAAAATGCAATCCTTGCTGGACCCCGCCAGGCTTCGCCCTCCTCCAGTAGCGCTCACAGCCGGCAATGCAGGTGACACAGTGATGTCCAACACTCGCATGAATCTTTCGCTTGCGGTGCAACTACAGCAGCAACAGGAACAACAATTTCAGCAGCCCGATCTAGAGGAAAACGAAATACTCAGCATCTCCCAGTACCACGGAGAAACAGGTTAGGAATTACCTCCAGTACTAGTAGCTTCGAACTAACTGTTTTGTTATTTTATGTAGTTTTGTCATATTTTTAATGCTATTTATCTTTTCCTTTTAACGTTCAGTTCCATTTTCATTACTGTTTTTTTTTTCATTTCGTGCTGGAACCTTCTTCAGCAACTTTGTATCTAAGCACTAGCCAGTCATATTTACACAATTTTCTCTAACTTTCTGCTTTCTTCTCCTCCTACTGCCACTGCGTACTTCATCTTTCTCTTTCACTTTTTTCTATTACCACCAAATTAATGCTCTTAAGAAACATTTACTATACGCAGGTCTTTCAAAAATTGAAATGGTCTGAGCATGGCATTGTCACAAAACGGTAAGATGGCAATGTATAAAACGTCAATGAAATAATAATTGAAATAAATTATTGTGCGATTTTAACATTTACCTAGTTTCGCGAACGCAAACAATTGAGAAGATATCGGTGTGGGCATTAGTTTACATATTTATTTTAAATTTAAAATGTTTTTGCATTTTTTCATCGGAAATAGCCGAAGGATCGACATTGAATTTATGATAAGTTTCTTCGTAGCTTGTTTTGTATAGCAAAAACAGGGAGTTTGGCAAAACAATGAAAAACGAAGTAGAATGTTTTTCCACAATATTGGTTGTTATTAATGTCTTAGATTTGGTGCAGTAAGCATATGTTCATGAACATTTTTGCACGTATTGAACGTCGACGTGATGTGACATTCAATAATATATTTTGTTATGTAGGCAGTGAATTTCGCTTATTGACTTTTGGTCTTTTGTCCTTGCCCCTTGTCTTTTCTGTAAACCTTTAACCGCTCGAGACGTTGAAGTACGGTCGGATGGGAATGGTTCCATGCCGAGTACATCCAGTCGTACACAGGGAAGCCAAGATTGTCGAGCTGCAGTTTGATGAGCGCATTGCCCAACTCATCCGCATAACCGAGTTTCTGAGCGAACTCATCAGCTTGATATTCAAATCGTCTGGACAGGACAGTCATAGCGAAAGAGATCACCGTGTTGTAGGGTGCCAGCACGTACATCATAATCACCATTAAACCAATCAGAATGGGTTTTTCCCCAGCCGGTAGACCGATTGCCTCGTACAGTGGACCGTACGTGAAGAGTTGGGAAAACGCAAAGAAAATCAGAAACATTTGCACTTGCATGATCACGATATTCTTCAAAACGTGTCCCAACTTCCAGTGACCGAGCTCATGAGCTAAAACAGCCAGCACCTCCTCGTTCTTGCATCCCTTGCTCTTATCGCTCTCTGTTAGCGACGGATCGTCCTCCTGCAGTCCTTTGTTGACCAACAGCGTATCAAACAAGACGATGCGCTTCACTCCAAAAAGGCCGGTGAAGTAAGCATTGCTGTGAGCAGATCGTTTAGAGCCTTCGACGACAAACAGCTGGCCCAACGGGAACTTTACACTATTGGCTAGGGCATGGATGCTCCGCTTCAGCTCTCCGTCTTCCAGTGGCCGGAACTTGTCGAATATTGGGGCAATGTATACCGGGTAGATGGTAATGAGAACGAGTGACACGAGAGCCACAAAAGCCCACAGCCAGATGAAAAAATATTCTCCCCCAATTTGAACTATGTACATGAATGCTGCAACGACTGGTATGGTCAAGGCCTGCGATACCAGGAGCGCTTTGATTTGATCCTTCACAAAGAAACCACTAGTTTGCTTGTTAAAGCCGTGTCGTTCTTCCAGCACGAACGTACCATAAATCTTAAACGGCATTGCCTTGAGCACTCCGATCACGTTCAACAACAGCGCAAACAGACATCCAACTTGTATTTCACTTTTTGGATTCAAACCCATGCTTTCAGAAAGTTGTACCGATCGAGTCCACACGATAGCCATGAAGCCAGAATAAAGCTCCATCTGCAATATCACGATATCGCACAGCACCATCTTGACGACTTCATAATACGCCTTGTCCAAACCGTAAACACGAGCCTTCTCGAAGGTTTCAGCGTTCATAACGTGTTGCAGCTCCTTCGGGACAGATTTGCTCGTTTTGTAAACACGAATCTACAAAACAGCAGCAAACATTACAAAACTATCCACAATATGAATCAACAAACGGTACTGTACCTGGCGCATTGTTAAATACAGCTCAAAGAGAGTCTCTAAAAACAGGAACAAGATAATGGAATACAAAGTTTTCTCTGACGCTTCCCACATTTTGCTAGCTGGATTGAGTCGACTGGAATGTTCAACGCATTCGGTTAGGTAATTATCAATTCACCAACCATCACAAATCTTACCCTTTTTGCACAACAAAATTCTGCAAAGAATATGGTTGTGAATCGTGAAACGCCGGATTTTGCCGATGGAAAAAGAGAACGTTTCGTCACCCAAACACAAGTTGACAACATGGTTGTCATGTAACGTCAAGTTTCAGATATAAACATTTTTTATTAGAAATAAATTTAAAGGTAAATAATACTTTTAGGGAATCAAATGTTTTATATGATAACAAAAAAATATAAATTGTGGTGACCTTAATTAATAAAAAAATACAACTGCTTTATATGTATACCTTGTTCGTATAAAAATCGATAGAAAATAATGAGGCAATGTCAAAATGCTCAGCATTCCGTCAAAAGTGTTCCCAAATTAATTCCCCAGTAAATATAAGCCGCATTGAGAACTTCTATCGCATTAATATTATAAAATAGTTACACAATTTACCCACCAATGATTGTGAACAAAGTACAAATAGATTAATATTACGGCGCTTCAACGAATCTGCAGAGTAGATTCCACTTTATTAAGTAACAAAACATTAAGCAACATGGTGCTTATAAAGGAGTATCGGATATGCATGCCGCTGACGGTGGAGGAAGTTAGTTGTTGCTTGCTGCAGCAGAAAGGATTCCCGCAAACACTACAAAGCACGTCCTATGATTTCAGTACAAAATCGGGCAGCTGTATATGATAGCGCGTCACAGTCTGGAGCAGTCGGATGATGGCGAAGGAGTGGAGGTGATTGAAAACAAGGAATGCTATGATCCAGACCATGGCAAAGGCCAATACACCGAGAAAAGGATACATTTATCGAGGTAGTAATAAGTAGTTTGGTTTCTGGAGGCGGAATCTTGAAAGCTGTATATTTCATCATATTTAGCCGTCTGCCCTACTGGCTGCAAGCTGTCTGCCCGAAAGTGTTCTACGTAATAGAGAAGGGCTGGAACTATTATCCCTACACGGTGACTGGTAAGAACATTGATAAATACGGGTAAATCATTATTTAACTTTGTTTTCTTTATTGCTCTCGCTGCTAGAATACACGGTAAGCTAGTCACCGAGTAACCGAAATATGACTAAAACTCGCATTAACCATGTTTGTTTTTTCTATTAACAACAGTGCTCCTTTATTCCCAAACTACACATTCGTATACTGACGCGATTTGAAGACAACGCTGGCACGTCGGAAAATGTATGTCTATTCTTGCCCACCGCTAACACAAACCCTTCCCGCAACTCAGAAACATATTTCTATCTTGCAGTGCCTGAATCTTTCCGAAGAAACTCTAAAAAACCGAATAGTTGATCATGTCGACATAGCGTTCGAGGAGCCGGCCGAAAAACATTACAAAAAAGAGGAGGACCCTAAATTCTTCAAATCGCGCATCACCGGTCGCGGCCCGCTCGTGGAGGGATGGCGTCAAACCGATGAGCCCATGATGTGTTCGTACAAGTTGGTGGAAGCGTCCTTCGAGGTCTGGGGTCTACAGACCCGGGTGGAGGACTTCATTCAAAAGGTATTCTTAAAAATATGCCAATGCTGAGTGAAATCAGTGTTTGTGCGTACCGCTGATAACAAATCTTTCGTTCAAGTGTATCCGCGATGTGCTGCTGCTGGGACACAGGCAGGCGTTCGCGTGGATCGATGAGTGGCACGGAATGAGCATTGACGATGTGCGCACGTATGAGAAAGATAAACAGACGGAAGCGAATGATAAGCTGCGACAATCGTTACCGCCAGCGATGGAAACTGATAAGGCTCAGGAGAACAATTAGCTCAACGTCATGTTAGTCTAGAAGGTGCGATTCTAGTAGGAAACACTGTCGACAACCCTTTATTGCAGTTGGCAGATATATCATGAACCGATCCTAAACAGAGAAAACAACAAATCCTCGCTCAGCTTGCTAGATAAACCGACCAAGTAACTAGGCCAGACGAACCAGACATACTATTTCCTACGCTAGAATCTCCGGGACGCAGGAGGTACAATCGAATTCTATACTCGAATCACTAGTTTTATTGCCCTAACACCGTCGAAGTTTTACGCACGTACTATGAATAGTTGGAACTTCCTCAGTAGTCGAATACTTTAAATACGGATTGTGTTTCGTCGATCATCATCTAGAATAGAATAAAAAGAACACACACAGTTGATAGTGCATGGTTAGCAAAAGAGGGCGCATGGCATTATTTGTGTTTGCTAGTCATCAATCCAGTATATAACAACCTGCTCCGGGCTTTTGCAGTCTTCGCCGCCGAAGGGAAGTTTCGTATCAAGACTTTCCTGCTGCGAAGCATCCAGTGTCAGCAATCCAGAAGGATGTGCGGAACGCAGAAAATCAACCTGATTTTGTAACTCCTAACACATTACGGCAGTGGCGATAAATACGAGAAATATGAATATTCACTCTTAACATTGCTAGCTTCAAATATTGCATGCCGACTTTTACGACGTTACACGGAACCTCACCAATGTACGCTTATGAAGGTTTAATTTAAATTAAATATCAATGGAAAATATGATTTAGTAAGGACCGCAGCCCGTATCACATTACCTATTTTGATGGAACGTGCTCTACTTCTTCCTGGTATGCATAGTTTGAAATAGGTTGATGGAAAACCGGTTTTGATGTCGCTTGCCGAATACTTTCGTGAATGTTCGGTTTACGTCAGCAGGTTTACGTATTCTTCTGAAATTAAAGAAAACAAATCCAATTTCTAATATGTTTGAATAGAAGATTTCCTCATTTTTCTAGAACTATAGGATTGGGGGAAGCAAGTTTACACTTTATAACACGGAATGTTTTCGTTCGAATAACAACAAACGCACGTCTCCAGCGCAAACGTTCTACAACGCTAGTCTTGATAGCAAATCGCATTTCAACAGACGCATGTGATGTGATAAAAGCGTTCGACGACGTAGGATTCTATAAATAAAAACAGATCCAATTCGAACGGGTTCAGTTTATACCATCGGATTCACTTTCACAGGAACGAAAGCCCGCTTTTTATTTGCATTTATACTATTTTTGCATATAGCAATAACATTCAGAAATTATACATGAATATCACCCTCAGGTACAAACGGATTTTACCACAAAAAATCGAAGCCCACAAAAATATAAATATCGAATTTACAAAATGGTGGTTTGGCTCACCATGACTGTGACCGTTTGTATAAACCTTGTGCATCAGTCCGAGAATTGTTGTTTGTTTGTTTAATTGCTTCCTTTCAAGCCGTGGTTTGGGCTTCGTGTTCGGTGTGCTAGGCATAGGATTGTTTATGTTAAATGAAAGTTACTTAATTGTAGGCCAACAACCTGTTTTACGCGTTCTTCGTCCATGACAATACACTTGCAAGTGAACCAAAACAGGATAGAACATAAACCACACGTTCGTAAACTTGGACTTAAACGAGGCGTCTTCGCATTCCGTCGGTGGATAGTGCTAATTGATAATTGCCTGGAGTAATTAGATTTAGCTTGCGCTCGCTTCGCCAAGCCGACACACCCACGCCACCACAACAAACCGTTCAAAACCATGGCTACATTAGACGACAAGCTGTTGGGTGAAAAAATACACAACTATTGCAGCAGCAGCGAGGATGAGGGTGGAGACGACGACTGCGATTCGAGTGAGGCTTCGGGTGCGGGAAAGACCGCTGGCAAGGCGGGCTCATCGTCGAAGTCCGGTTTCCGCAGTGTGGCGGACAGCGAGCCGTCCGCGATGGTGCAGAACAAGACCCATTGGGCGGGTACGACCGGCAATACGGGTCCGAAGGGAGTGATACAGGATTGGCAGCGATTCAAACAGCTGGAGGCAGAACGAAGGGAGCAGGATGAGACGGAAAAGTTACGTCTGCTGAAGAAGCTCAGCATCACTGCACGCACCAAGGAGGAAGACGCTGCAGCCGACGCGATGAACGAGCTCGATGCCGAATTTCAGGAGCTGATGGATGAGGATTTTCTGCTCGAGTACCAGCGGAAGCGCATGGCCGAGATGCTGGCTATGATGGATAAGAAAGGCTGCCACGGGCAGCTCGTCCATCTGAAAGACGGTGGCGAGTTTCTGCAGGCCGTCGACATGGAGGATAAAAACACGACCGTCGTAATACATATCTATCGGGAAAAGTACGGACCGTGCGTTAAGATGAACGAAGCGCTCGCCAAGCTGGCCAAGGAGTACACGAACGTAAAGTTCTGCAAGTTCATCAGCAGCGATGCGGGGCTAAGCAACCTGTTCAAGACTTCCGGCGTGCCGGCGCTGCTGATCTACAAAGCTGGCCAGATGATTGGTAATTTCGTGAAACTGATCGACGATCTAAGCGATGAGTTTGACTTCAGCGACGTCGAGAGCTTCCTGGTGGAGAACGGTATTATCAACGACAAATCCTGCAAGCCAACAATCGTGGAGCAGCAATAAAAGAGGATCTCACTTTACTTTACGCATCTTCCGGGCAATGACGAATTATATTTTATTTAAAAAAGTAGCTTCGCGCCTCATCTTAACTATAATCGCATAATGGATACAATAGTGTTAAGGGAGGGTGCGGAAACTGTGTCTCGTATAAGCACACACATGCACACCTAAACGATGGAAGCAATGCAAGTTTGCCGCTGTTTGGTGTTCTGGAATAAGGCACGAACCAGATGCTTGATTTCCTCGGCACTGAAGCACATTGTAAGCGGGCCCTTCCCTTCGGCCCACAGTTCCGTGATTTCTACCAGCGAGCCACACAGGATTTGCCGCAGCTGGAGCAATTTCGTCCACTGTTTCACGAGCTGATGGATCTCGGCCGGTTCCTGCAAATAGAACAATAAACATGAAACTTTCACTTAACTGCCAAAAACATTCCTCTACTGCTTATTCGCACCTTGAACAGGTTCGGTAGTGTTTCGGTAATGATGTCGATAAGCTGTACCAGCCCGTTTCCGATAGCGGTCGTGATGTCTTCCAGGCTTTGCACTCGTTTCATGATTTCACGTACGAACTGGTCGACCAGTCCTGAGAGGCTCTGCTTGTACACTGGGTCGGGCAAAACCGTCTGCCAGACGTTTTTCAGCAGCTCGAACTGGCGAATGCACTGTCTGATGGCTCGTTGCTGCTCGGTACCCAGCTCGATGAGATTGATAGAAAGTTCTGTGGAGAAAAGAGAATGAAAAGGTAGAGTCATACCTTGTTTTGCTCGCTCGCTCTCTAGGTACGTACTGAATCCATTAAGTGCCTGCATCATCTGTGTGCGCTGGTTATCGAGCTGATGCTGGAAGATATCTTCACCGCACGCCTTCAACGCCTCCGAAATACTGGCAAACGAGCAGTGATCCTTCAGCTTGTCGTCATTTTTCTGCAGCCAATAGTTCAAATAGGTACAATCGTTGCGGAAGAGGGCCGATTGTTGTGGAATTTTGAACAGCAGCTTCTCGTTGGCCATCGGCACGTCCACCATGTAGCGCTCCAGGATAGTTGCAATCGTTTTGAGGAATCGATCGGCAGCATCCCCGTGGGCAACCGCTTCCGCCAGCACCTTGTCCAGGAACTTTTTCAAGTCCACGACTGAGCGCGTTACCATGCAGCTCGACAGACATGCAGCCGTCGAGCTTTTGACGAACTGATACTCGTGCTCCTCGATCAGCACCATTTCGTGACTCTCGCGCTTCATGATCTCGAGAGCCGTGTCCAGCACATTGTCACACAGCTTCTTCTGATGGATCGTTTCGATCGAATTAGCGTACTCCTCCAGTAGCTGGTCGTGCTCACCGTCGACGAAGTTGGTCGTCTGCAGGAACGTGTTGAACTCGCACACATCCCTCACCATCGGCGACTCCTTCATGCCCTCGATCGTCCCCGGGATGTCACGTTCGAGGCACTGCTCGATCAGCATGGTACACAGTTCCTTTTTCATCTGCTTCGCAAGCACCTTGAACAGGCATTCGTCGTCCGACACCACAATGTTCATATTGCTTAGGTTGTAGAAGATCTGCATTACGTTCGACAGCACCGTTTTGTACCCAGGGCGCAACTCTTCGCCCACCGTCTGCTGGTAGGAAAGCTGAATCATGACGCTCTGCTCGTTGGATTTCTCGTCACAAATCAGCGAGACGGGCTTCACGATCACGGGGGCAAACACATTATCCAACAGGAACCGGCAAACGGATTGGAAGTTGTGCTCCGTTTTCAGCAACGTTACCACCACCTGATAGAGCAAGTTTTCGTCCTTGTGAATGCGAATGGTGACTGATTTGGTGTTCTGAAACGACCGTTGCTGCAGCTGGACCAGATCGCTGAACTTAGCGTTAAGTGCGTTAGTTAGCGCCTCGTACTCCGTTTCGTAGCGCTGTATGAGTTTCTGGAAACAGTACAGATCCGGCAGAATGGGATCTTCTACGTCATCTAACAGCGTCTTAATCTTGCTGAGGATGTGCGCCGTCTTTTCGTACCCGTTGCCCGATAGGTTCAGGCTCTCGAACAGATCGTGAATGGAGAGCAGCTTCCTGGCGATCTTGTAACCCCGGACACCTTCCTCAAGATCGCGTTGGTAGTGGCGTAGGTCGTTCCATGCTCCGCTGGACTTGTCCACGCTCAGCTGGCTGGTGGACGCTACCAGATCCTTGATTTCCGACTCCAACGTTTTTAGATTGTCCAGTACGGTCCTATTGGTATTGGTCGACATAAAGTCCACGTAGTTGGAGTTGACGATGACTCGCACCTCTTCCTGGTGCTTACGGATGCGGGACAACACTTCCGGCACGTTAAACGACACATTTTCGAACGTAGTTGGTTCCATTTTTTCACTTTATGGGTTTGCAACACAGGTTTACCACGAACGCAGCGGGTGTTGTTGTTTGGAATTTAACGTAAATCTTGACAAACGCCAAAAAAGCGGTTATATTTGTCAAAAATAGCGGGACAGTGCACCAAGATTACTATACTCAGCTAAACAGTCGATGAAAATGTTCAAATTTATATTCATCTAGTAATTTCAGTAATAATCAAGGGACGAAAAAATTAAAACGCATGAAGAACTGCTGTGTGGATAGCCATGTCTTAAATTAAAATTTGTAATACTGTACCGACACAAGATGCACACAAGAAGCGGATAGCTTTGTATATGTACCTTCTAGTGACGTCACACAGGGATGTAATCTGATATCTGTAGAACGAGCAGACATTTCATGAAGCAGTGAGTTTTTTTCGTTTACTTTTGCAAATGAAGTGTATTAAAGCAACTGCTCGCGATGTCGAAGTAAGTAAAGCCTAATTAACTAGCCTGTTTAGTGTTGTATCGGTTTAGGTTGTAAATAAATGAATCAATGCACCTTCTACTTCCAATCCGTGCAGGGAAACTATGATAATTTTTGTTTACGACCTAACTAAGAAGGTGGAAAACGATGACCCTACGGGTTCGATTATTTACTTCCATCCAATGTGGGTATCGGAACTGCAGAAAAAATCACTTTGTGGACAATTAATGGTATGTTTAATATGAGGATAATTGTTGTGGAGGTAAAGCAGTGGAAAAAAAACTTCTTTTCTATCCTCTCGTTTGTTTCCAACAGGGAACCACGCATTTTCTTGGGGAAACCTTATCAAAAGTCCGGTTCATTTCGCTACAGAATGGCAAATTTGCGTTGCGCTCACATGGACGTTTCATGCTGGTAAGTTTCATGCTCGAATGCCACGAACATCGTTCGTATTTAAAATCCATATTTGCGGTCTTTTTGTTTGGCTTGTTAGGCTGTGGGTTCTGATCGCAACATAGCAGAGTCCATACTGGAGTACAGAGCCAGTCTCCTGGCTGCGCTGATTGAGCTATACCACGGAGATTTTAACACCCTTTATAATGTTTATCTTGAGAAGGAGCAAAAGAATGGGTTCAATGAGAAGGTGTTTTGCCTGATGGAGGCTTGTTTGCCGCTACTGCAATTTAATGGTAATATTTTTCAAAACATGCCCCTGCTTCGGCTACCGAAGGTAAGATGAAACGATGATGGCGATATTTCATAAGCACTCGAAGTAATAATGAACCAACGTTTATTTCAACAGTGCGCAAGCAATGTATATTTAGAATCTAACCAAATCCTGCAAAGTTTTCTGCAAAATAAAGGCGTTCTGGGAGGGTCCATATTCTACCACAACAAGTGAGTATTCGCTGTAGAGCAAAAATCATCGATAACGTTGCGCTACAAAAACGTGTTACTTTTACTTCTAGGGTACTGTCTTCCCAGTTGCCAACTAATATGACGAAACTGTTCGTGTACTCCGATCCTTATCGTATGAAACTTGCCGAAACGATAACAGTGACATTCCACGTGCCCAATGGTGTCAGTCTCATCAGTGCGCACATTACCAAGCGTGACTACGCGCAGCTTGTCGAAGCCTCCAAAAATATTCCAATTTATTTCAACAACTGCCCAGTGGCTGCCCCTTGTGCCGGACCAGTCCCATTTGCCATCAAGAAAAAGCTAATGCCGACGAAAGAGCTTGGCAGCGCTGGCGGTAGCTTTCCGATGCTGAAGTCCGACAAGTCGATCATATTTTCCAACATTCCGGAAGAGGAGACGGTCGGGGCGGACGGTGGGCTCGCTGAGCAAACGCAAAAGAAAACATTTAGCACCGTGTCGCGGCCAACGTTTCTGCCACTTAAGTTTAAAAATCTAACCTCACGGGACATCATCGACTCCGGAGTGAATTCCATCAACTTTGACGAATCGGACAGTTTTCCGAACTTTATCGGAAAAACCAGCGTCTGTTCGACGCCTCTGACTGAGAATAAGATTGTGCCAAACCGAAACATAATGTCGATATGTGTGACGCAGGATCAACCGTCTGCACCACCGGAAGAAGAGATCAGCAGCGTGGACGTTCAGGAAGAGATTCCACCCAACGCAAAGGACGCGAGCAGCAGTGTTTTTAAATGTTTTAACGCGCGAAAGTACAGCATCCTCAACAACCCTTTCATGATGTCGAAGATCGTTCGATCGTCATCGATGACGAATTTAGCTGAACGAGAGGGTGTCGAAACGGATGAAAATACGCCATCCGATGAAGGTCGCGCCGAGCAGCAGCCGAGCAAGAAGCATCAGTTTAAATTTCCCAAAGACTATGACGCTTCAAAAACGATAACCGATCCGCTGTTTCCGATTGTAGATCAGCGAAAGCGGGCGATGTCGTACAGTCTATTCCAGGACTTCGAGCGACTTCGCGACGAACGCATTGCCGAGCTGGTCGAGCAAGAAGTAGAGCAAGAGTCGAAGGAGAAAGATAAGAGCGGAAAAGACACGCAGCATACCTCGTCCTCCATGAATGGTGTGTCGAACGGTGCGGGAGCAATTCCTGCCCGTAAAATCGTACCACCATTGCCAGTACCGGTCGAGAAGCTCGGCCAACCGGCCACACCCAAGGATCGTCGTGGCCTCAGTCTGCCCATCAAATCGTTCAACCTCGATGATCAACCCGCGCCGAGGCCGGCTGCTACCGGTGGCGGGGGTGGCCAGGAACTGTTCATCCGTCGCAAGAGCACGCTGGAACTCACACCCCTAATGACGAAGCTAACCGTGCTGGCTATGAACGACACCGAATCGAGCGGTGTCTCCAGCTGGGACACGACACCGGGCTGCAGCTACAATATGGCAATTTCTCCTCAGGAATACATACCGCAGCGCCGAAAATCGCAGGACATATCGCAGTCGACCGCGCCGTCGAACGGTGTGACCGCTGGTGATGAGAACGCTCTAGTCAAGGTGGATCTGTTCGTCTGCGTGCAGCAGAACATGACGCTGATTCTAGTCATGCAGGAAAAGAACTGCAAAAATCAACGTCTCGTGCAAACGCTGGTAGGTGTGAACAAAGCTCTATCGTTCTGGAAAGGCCATTTTCATATCGAAATCTTCTTTTTTTCTGCCTACACACCATTTCAGTTCGAATCGTGCGTATCGAAGTTTCTAAGGATTGAAAATGATATCCAGCTGGCGATGAATATCAACGTCGATGGTTTCGATAAAGCGGACGGCTACAGCTTGCTAGCGCTCGACGCGGATTGGGATGTGGCGAAAAAGAATGGGCCGTGGAATGCGCTGGAGCTACAAACCACCGAATCCTTGCACTCCTACTTCAGAAAAAGCCACCTAGTGACGGAAGTGACACTAAAGTAAGTAGGGCTTTCATATCGCAATTGTTCATACCATTAACTCGACACCCTTTTTCCGTTTTCTTGCCCATTCCAGATCGCAGGAGTCCGTTCTGTATGGTTACCAGTGCGGAATGCGAGAGCTGTTCTACACCCAAATGGCGAACGCGCAAGGCGGACTACCACCGCCGCAGGACGTGATGGGGGCGGTTCCGCTCTGTGCCAAACGTCGCATCGAACGTGATCACTTCGCGTTGCTGCTGTAAGAAATAACGAACGACCGTGTCTATTGTGTGCACTGTGCACCGTGAAACATAGCATCTGTTGCGCCATCATCACATCTTCTCCGTCACGGGGCCAAATTTTAATAATCGTCTAATCTACTACTCTCATTAATCACCGAATTTCAAGACAACCAATTCTATAGAGTTCCATTTCTACTGTGTTGTTCGTTCTGTTCTGAAAGCGTAAATAAATGTTCTGACATAGAATAAAAAATAAATCACGTAGAAACGTATCTATTAGGGTTATGAAGTCACTACCGTTTTGATAATTTTTTTGTTATGTTTGCAATAAAAAATTGATTTTCTACATTGTTTTTATCCGACAAGTGATTCTGGGCATGTTTGTTTTGTTTTTGTTTCGCTGTTTGACATTTGTACCGTGTAGATGACAACTCCTCCGCAACGCACATGGCCTTGTTTACTAGATTGGTTGGCTAGCGTATTTACAATTTTGCAGCAATAAAATGCCGAAAGTACGCGCAGAAAAGAAATCGCGGGTGCATGATGGAGTCGTTAAGCAGGGTAAGTGTGCATTGTGTGGAAAAACGCCTGGATGCTCACTTTTCCATTCCCCCAGGCATCGTATTCAACAAAGATTTCGGCCAACACATTCTCAAAAACCCGCTCATCGTCACTTCGATGCTGGAAAAGGCCGCCCTGCGAACGACGGATGTCGTGCTGGAAATCGGTCCCGGTACCGGCAACATGACGGTGAAGATACTGGAGAAGGTGAAGAAAGTGGTGGCATGTGAAATCGATACGCGTCTCGTGGCGGAACTGCAGAAGCGTGTCCAGGGAACGAATCTACAGTCCAAGCTGCAAATCCTGATCGGTGACGTGCTGAAAACGGATCTACCCTTTTTCGACATTTGCGTCGCTAACATGCCGTACCAGATTAGCTCGCCGTTTGTGTTCAAGTTGCTCCTGCACAGGCCGTTCTTTCGCTGTGCCGTGCTAATGTTTCAGCGCGAGTTCGCCCAGCGCTTGGTGGCGAAACCGGGTGACAAGTTGTACTGCCGACTGAGCATCAACACGCAGCTGCTCGCTCGCGTCGACATGCTCATGAAGGTGGGTAAGAATAACTTCAAGCCACCGCCGAAGGTAGAGTCTAGCGTGGTTCGCATCGAGCCCCGCAATCCGCCACCCCCGATCAACTACACCGAGTGGGACGGCTTGACGCGAATCGCTTTTCTGCGCAAAAACAAAACGCTTGCTGCGGCGTTCAAGCAGACCACCGTTTTGGCGACACTGGAGGATAACTACAAGCTGCACTGCTCGCTCAAGAACGTCGACGTGCCGGCCGATCTAAATGTAAAGGAAATGGTGGAGAGCATCCTGGAGAAGGTGGACGCGAGCAGCAAACGCGCCCGGTCGATGGATATCGATGACTTCATGGCAGTGCTACAGGCGTTCAATGCAGAAGGTTTCCATTTCAGTTAAAACCGGGGAATGCTTTCGTTAATATATGTATGTATATTTATCCAATAAAAATCGATTATACTAAAACAACAATGAGGGCGATTTTGAAGGAATCCGAAAGAGGAAATTTTACATCAAACTCCAGGTGATGCTTGCATGTGAAAGAGAGTTTTTTTTCGGCGAACGATACGATGAGGTTGCAGGTTAAGCGGCTCCAAGTTGCAATATCGGAATAAAAAGTTGGAAAGCATTCTGTACGTATGACGTGCTGTTTGAGCCCTGTAGCAATAGAGAACAAATTCATAAATGTGTTATCGATTTTATATGCCGCCGTTCGCAGTCCGCACGATCGATTACCTCCAAGAAGATGTTGGTGATAAGCGCACTGTCGCTCTCGTCGCCAGATTCATCCTTCATTTTGGTCAACTCCGAGCAGAACCGGGTCGCAACGCCACTCAAATGCCAGCAGAAAACAGTGGTCAGTTGCACCACCACGTCCGCTTCCGTGGCCGTACTGTGATGTTCACTGATAAGCAGTATTTCGGCCAGCTTATGCATCCGCAGGACACACAACGCCGTCGTTTGGGCTAGCGCGTGCATCGCTTTCTCAAACACATCCTGCCCGGTCCGGTCGGTGCTATGGTCCTCTATCCAGCATGTGTACTCGGTCCAGCTCTTAAGGATCTCCCCGAAATCTACCTTCACGTTCGGGTTCAGATCGACGATGGCTTCCCGAAATTTCACTTCCAGTTCGTCCGCCGTATGCAATCCGTCTGCGTCATCATCGTTCTCCGTTTCGGGAAGTTCGCACAGCTCCTTCACCTCGCTCATAGTTTCCTGCAGTTCCTCGAGCGCCTTGCCCGTGAGTGGTGCCATCAGTGACTCGAGCTTTAGGGACGCCTGCTTCGAGAGCATTTCCAGTGCTTCCAAATGCACCAGCCCGTGGTAGTCGTCGAATAGTGTTTCGAAGTGAAGCTTCTTTTTATACTGATGCTTTTGTATCTGCTTCAGATTGCGTTCGCGTTCCTCCGTTTTTGCCTTCGCCTCCCGTAGGACCTGACTCAGTACCACACCATCGTTCGGCTGCAAACCGAGCAGCTTTCGCTTGTTCAGCAAGCCCGGATCGTTCTCCTGGAGAATAGTCATCGTTTTCTTGCCAATACCCTCGAGCGTGTCCAGCCCACCGGTGATCACCTTGCTGCTGATTTGCGTCACGCCGGACACGAGCTGATCGAACCCGAACCGATCTTCCGCCGGTTTTGGCTGGCCTTCTTGAGCACCTTTGCCGTCGACGCTTTCTTCGCGTAGATACCCATCAGCTTTTAGTTTTGCTTGTTCTTCAGCTTGACGGCGTGCCAGCTCTTCCGGATTCGGTACCCCAATGCCCGATTCAATCACCTGCGTAATGTTGGTCGTGATGGAAGCCACGGACTTGGAGGCGTTCGACAGAAAGGAAACGGCTGCTCCACCCCATGACGGTTTCCAACTGCCCCACGATTGGCCGGCACCAGCCGTCGATTTGTTCTCCTCGTTCAGCGAGAGCCGATCGAGTACGGAAGTTAATGGGGGATCGTCTTTGTGCTTCATAAAATCTTTCAGCTTGCTTTCCACATCATCGATATCTACATCTCTGAAGCTGGCTTTTGCACGGGTAGGCTGTTCCGATAACTTCTCTACAGGAGCGTTCGAATTAGCATTCACCACTTTCTTTTCGCCACCGTTGCCGGTTGCTACTCCGCTGGCATCCGCCGAGAAATCTCCCCAGTCATCATCGAAATCGTCCCAACCCTCAGCAGCTTCAGCAGGTTTGGGTACAGTTTTGCTAAGTTCCTGAGTTTTTTCTATCGAATCTTCCACCCTATGCAGCGGTTTCTTTTCTAGCATTTGCGGTTTTGCTGGTTTAAGGACGAGTTTCTTAGACGTGTGTTTGCTTTCGTTGGGATTTTTCGGGACGTTTTCCGAGGAAGGTGAAAGTGGTGGTATTGGGCTTGCGTCGAGAGCGTCAAGCTTGGACAGTGTTTGGGGTGGATTCTGAATCGTTTTCTTTTCGAGTGGTTGTTTTGTGTCAGTCGGAATGTTGGGTATTAATTCAGCGCCTTTGTTTTCATCCCCGGGAAGTTCGGGAGCATCCTCGGTCATTGACTGTTCAACTGGTGGGATTTTTTCTTCATTGTTTGCTTTGGAGACGGTCGTGCTCGATATTTCTGCTGAGCATGGCACACTATCCGAGCGAATGGACTTGGCTGCATCCTTCTGTTCAACATTGACCTCGCTGGAAGACTTCTTGTACACAGGTTCCACGTCAGATTTCCCGGATACAGGCTGCGCCGTTTTCTTCGACGATACATCCGAAGGTTTGGTACTTTGGAGAACCTCTTCCAGCTCATCGGGTTCAATCTCTTCGAAGTCTTCGTCGGCACTCGCAAATTCTTCACTCTCTGAGTCACACATTCTGGAGCAGCTAGAATTCACGGACAACAAGGAAAATTATACTACGACTAACTTCTTTTCGTGAAAAAAAACACACGCAAGACAACAACAAATGACGTTTTGCAATCGTTGACAATAAGCGCCTGGCAAACAGCTGAGAAGACTAGTCGATGAAACTAAACAAATGATCGAGATTGTGCAAAACTGTCCAAGAACGGTTTCTATTCTCTTTGTTTGAACAAAAAAGAGATCTTGGAAACATTGCACGTAGAGATTTTTCCATAGAATATCAACATAATTTAATATAACGGAATAAAAACAGTTTGTTTTTTTTTGCTATCCCCAGTTCAAAACTGCAATGACAAGTGTAGATCGATTTTTTCTTTTGAACAATGGAATATTTTTCTATTCTATGTTTAATTTTTTTAAAACTTTATTATTTTTGTTCAGCTCACAAAAAATACTTGCAGCAAGAGTTGTGATTTTGCTTCGTAATTGGCACATAATCAACAACAAAAATTCAAGATTGGATGACCTCGTTCATGTCCGGAAATTTGACTTGGTGCAAGCAATCCACGCGTTATTTGTTTACATTCTTCCATGTACACCGGCTGGGCAAAACGAACCCGCTTGATACAATAAAACTTGTGCTCTAAAGTATCCTTTTCGGCTCATTTCAAGATGAAGCGCAAATCAGAGGGAGGAAATAAACTGCCTGCTCATCTTAGAAAGACCGAGCTGGTGTTTGATCCGAAGAAAAGAGTGTAAGTACTTTTAACTGTAAACATGTGTTATGTTGTTACGGAGCCTAACAATGTAATTACTATAATCCATGCATTTTAGTGAATTTCTGACCGGATTTCACAAACGCAAGCAGCACAGAAGAAAGCTTGCCCAAGGGGAAATGCAGCGAAAGCTCAAGGAGGAAACGAAACGCATACGCTCGGAGGCAAAAGAAAAGATGCGAAACTTGTACCACACGTACAAACCCATTCCGGAGCTGACGGAGGAGGATAAAGCAGAGGAGCAGGAAGACGAATACGACACGGAAAACGTGACAGTGAAGGTGGTGGAACTGTCCACCCGTGATCTAGCAAAGGAGAACAACTGGATCGGAGAAAACCGTGGTTTGGCCAAGGACGACGAATCGGAGGAAGAAGCGGATAGCGATGAGGATAACGAGGAAGAATTGCTGAACGTTGTGCCGGGTATGGAGTTGGATGGAGAGAAGAAGGTGAAACGAAAACATAAACAGCTGGCCGAAGATGATGAAACGGATGGCACAGAAAGTGCATCAAAAACTGGCAAGGAAAAGCCAAAACAACAGAAAGGACCTGTTCTGAACCTGGAAGGCATTCGTTCGAAGAAAGAGTTGAACCATAAGCTTAAACGCTACGCACTGAAATCGATGAAAAATAGTCAGGCCTTCCGCCAGAAGGTCCGTATGCAACAACAGAAGCAACTGAAGAAGTCACGCCGCATTCGCCACCAAAAGGAGAAGCATCTGAAGCAAAAGAAGGGTTTCAAGAGGCGCCCTACTACCGGTCGGACTGAGACTAGGCGGAAACGGAACGATGATTGAGTCGGGAATTTCGAAAGTAATAAACATTCGCTGTTGGTCACTTAGTTTATCAGAAGTATATTTCTTCCATTTCGAAGCGTTTTATGATGGACACACTCCGCGAGGGATAGATTCTGCTTTGCTTGCGCAGGATCACTCCCCCTTTGATGCAGCCGCTAGGCTGGAGAGCTTTTAGCACTTCGCTTTTCACACAACAAACAATGGAATCTCCTTCTTACGCCACTGGATCGTCTCCCTTCGTGGTGCGGGTGTAGATGACCTGGGCGTGGTGGTGCACGACCTGCTTGATGAGGCCCTTCACGCAGAGCTCACGCAGTCCGCGCTTCGCCAACGATCCACGGATCTTCAGCCTTTCCGACACGACCGACGGGGTGATCAGTTTGTAGGCGGGTACCTCCTTGTACAGCTTCTCGTACGTGGCCTTGTCGAACAGGACCTGGTTGTTGAGCTTGTCACGAACCTTTCCTTTCGACCACTTCTTCTTCTTGGCCTTGCCACCGGATCCTCCCTCCTTCTTCTTCTGGGTCTTTTGCGGCTGCTTAGCCGACCCCTTGGTATCCTTCTTCGGCGGCTAAAATGGAGACAGAAATGTTTGTTATTAATTTCTACCGTACAACTTGCAACACATCTAAAAGATGGCACAAAATCGCTTTTCTGCCAGAGGCCGGGCAAAATGATTATTAACATCAATATGTACAGGGTGTTTATACACAAGCACTGCCGCTCTGGCCACTCGCTGGCATCACAAGTTGGGAACCGGCTCAGAGCGTCACTGTCTCAGTTTCGCAGCAAAAATTCACTCTCGTCCGATCGTTAACACTGTGGTGTATATATTTTTCCCAGACAGAAAGCGTTTGGTGCAAGCATAACAACGAATATCGGCGAAAACTTTGCCGAATTCAACCTACCATTTTGAAGTATGGACTCGAAAAGAAAGAGAACGTCGGCGGCGATTGATAGAAAGAAGGAAGTACGGAAACGCACACTTCTGAAAAACGCACGCGACAGATGTCAAACAACAAACGTCAGGCTCAATGCGTTCTGGGAGTTTGAATTTTACGATGGTTTTCAGTGCGTTAATTAGATGGTTGTTATAATAATGCGATGGATATTTTTTCTACAAAAAAAGCGTAGATATAAATGCCATACAAAGCACAATGGTGAAGTGGAAATGAATAATGTAGCAGACATTGCGTTTGGTTGGAACGCAAACTTTGATATAACGATTGACAGTTCTGTCCAGCTGTTATTGTTGGTATGCGCGCTATCACGTAGGTCTTCAACTAGAAATTTAAAATACACTTTTTCGTAAAACAATGAGACACCTTGATAATTGTTGTCTGTAAATGATACATCGAACCATAAAAATCGTAGTTAGATTTCTATTAGACTATTCTTTCTAACAAATCGTCCACCAATGAGCTCTGGTTAAAAAATCTTGTCTAACTCAATCGTATAGTGTGCACATTCCCAATGTGAGCTGTCATAGCAGTTTGGATGTCGTGTCAACACCGTGTACGAAGGGGAACCAACACCGCTCCGATAACTGCAATTACGGGATCTGGGGCCAGCCGTCGAACGGAATTCCAGCGAAGAATTAAAACCGCAAAAATGTTCCACGAACGATGCTGATCGTGGCAACATTTTTGCACCGTGATCATTGCGGATTAAGCAGTTTCATCTTAAAATCATGTGAGTATCTGGCTGCGCCTCCGGTGCTGGCTCCTGGCCTCAATCTACTAACGTTGGATTGCCCTGCTGTCGTCACTGCTGATAGCCGCACGGTAGTTTGGCGTAGTGAAATAAAAAAAACACATTGGGGTGGAGCTGGGGGTTTTCCTGACGTGCAATGTTTACCTTAAAACCAAACAAGGAAGCCACCTAAAAATTGAACCGTTTCTCGTCCGATTGTGCACACGTAAGCAAAGCAAGCCATTCGTAAGCTGGTCAGTGAAATGGCTTTGTTTACAATCTTTGTTAGAGGCTCGGGAAAGTACACTGTGCTGGCCGCAAAATTACATGAAATAAAAAATGCATAAAATACCCAAACTATCAAACGGTGGACGTCTGCGATAGGTTCCGATTAGTCATTATCGCTCATGATTCGTTTTTTTATCTTTGCAGCACAGATTTCGAACGACTCCCAACGGAAGGTGTCACACGCAATCGCCTAAGCCGTATCGATATCGCCCAATTCGTTCCCATCGAGCCCAGATTGTCTGCGTCAGTTGGTGCACGTTTTCAAAAAGGGCTTATCAGTTGGCGCCTTAAACAACCTTCACGATGCTGCCGCTAACGCATAAAGATTCACGTGGATTTGGCTACCGGATACGTGAGAAGTTTAACAGTCTTAGCCGGCTCATCCTCTCCGATCGCAATTCACGCAATCTGTTCTTCTTTCTGCTGCTTAATTTAAGCTTCGCCTTCGTTGAGTTGATGTACGGCATATGGACGAACAGTTTAGGTAAGCTTTGTCTGCACCCTGCTCTATACGCTATTGCTACAGCAATTGTCTGTTTTCAGGTTTGATCTCGGATTCGTTCCATATGTTCTTCGACTGTACCGGGCTTCTGGCCGGGCTGGCTGCATCCTTAATTACTAAGTGGCGTGCGAACGAAAAGTACTCGTACGGGTACGTTCGTGCGGAAGTTTTGGCGGGTTTTGTCAACAGTCTCTTTCTGCTGTTTATCGCGTTCTTCATCATGTCGGAAGCCGTTGAGCGTGCGATTGAGCCACCGGAAGTGAAGCACGAACGTTTGTTCATCGTGTCGGTGCTCGGGCTGTTGGTGAACCTGGTCGGTATTTATGCATTCCAGCACGGTGGACACGGACATTCGCACGGTGGCGGCGGCAGCCACGGCCATTCGCACGGTGGTGGCGGCGGTAGTCATGGACATTCGCACGGCGGAGGCAGCAATCATCACGACACGCACCACCTGCTTGCAAACCACAACGACCATCACGGCCATTCGCACGGTGGAAACGATCACCATCACAGCCACGGTGGCAATGAGATTGTGTCCACCAACTCACAGATTATGCGGGGCGTCTTCCTGCACATTCTGGCCGACACGCTCGGGTCGGTCGGTGTTATCATTTCTGCCGTGTTGATGCAGCTGTTCGGGTGGATGCGTGCGGACCCTATCTGCAGCATGTTCATCGCGCTCACGATCGGGCTCAGTACGCTGTCGCTGATCAAGGAATCGGTCATGGTGCTGATGCAGCGCCAGCCGGTGGGGCTCGATCGATTACTGCCGTCCTGCTACCAAAAGGTGACCGGGCTGGCGGGCGTGTACAGCGTACAGGAGCCACATTTTTGGACCCTCTGCACCGACGTGTACGTCGGTGTCATCAAGCTGGAGGTCTCGAAAAACGTTGATCCCAAGTACGTGGTACAGCACACGCGCATGATCTTCGAAGCGATAGGCGTAAGGCAGATGAACATTCAGCTCGACTACACCGCAATGTGATAAAGCCCCGTGCGCAGTGGGAAGCTGGAAAAAGTAGGAACCTGGCGCTGAACACGCTCATCCGTTGTTTTCCCCTTTGACCGCAGCATCACTCCCGGCTGTGGAACTGTTTTCTACCTCTACGCTACTTCCTCTCCGGCTAGAGTGTTTTCTGTTTTTTTATTTGCTTCATGTTTTATTCGTAGGCACCACCTAGTGGGAGAAGTATTGCTAGCAAACATTTCAGACGTACGAAATAGGATATAACCTAAGGCTCTTGTTTTACGAAACACTTACTACTACACTTACTGCTCCGTTAAGGCATTTGTAGGATGCCTGGAAGGCTATGGAGTTGTGCAGTCTATCAGTTAGGTGCAAACGTTTGTGCTCATGCCGCCGATCAGAAACAAGCCAAATCCATTACGTGCGGGACGGTTCTAACCTAACAGTCAATCTGGTTCGTATGCGTGAATCTTTGAAACGTGGACGAATTTAAGTAAAATGTTAAACATACGCTAGGCTGCACTCGTGCCCTTTGCTATGCAAAAAGATAACTCCCAGAGCGCGAGCAGAACTGAGCGGCAAGAAAGGCAAAACTACTATCGTAAGATGTATTTCAATGTGGGGAGAGTATGCAGGCAACATTCCTGTTGCAGTAGGTTATTCTGTAGTTAAGTGGGCAAGCGTCTGCAAGAAGAGAATCAAACAATCGGTACAAGAAGACAGCGAAGCACGATGTAATGCATTTAATTTTACATTGTATACCTTTTGTAGAAAGGAAGCAAGAAAGCTGGAAGAAACGAAAATAAACCATTCTGTTGAAAATGTTCAGTTTCTGTAATAGAATTAAACGTCCTATTCCAAACAACCGGTTTCCTGAGTAGCCACCGTGTTTTTTATTTCTAATATCTTATATTTCGGGGATTCTAGGATCTACAAATTTTGAATATGTGTCTCGGCTAGTTTCGAAATTTAGAATGATTGTAACAGTTAATATAGATTTTCCGTATTCTTTTTTAAATATTTAATATCTATTCTATTTACCATTCGAACGTTTTGAATTGATAGGAACGCACATTCAAAAGTTATTGGCATTTTAAACCGTTAAATACTAGGTGTTCACAGATGCGTGTTTGTGATTGGTTGTCAAAGATTGGGTTAACGATAAATGTCATAATAGCGACTGTTTTCATGTCCGACAGCGCCGACAGCTGTGTGTTTTCCAAAAAGCCATGATCTTTTACCAACAGTCCGTTGCCAGAGAAACCGGAAAAAACATCATTTAAATCCCCTTTCCCAAAGATCGTGGGACGAAGTGCGGTTTTTAAGAAACTGTCTTGCTAATTAGTCCGAAAAGGAGGCAAATATGATGCTAAACGACATGCATGCCGCGGATGTGCCACCAGCGCCGGCAGGCTACCAAATGCGCCCCGAGCTCAGTGAAACGTTCAAATCGGAAAAGATTCGCGAAATTATCAACTCCGTACTGGTGGAAACATTAACCGGTAAGTAAAAGGGCAACGTGACGGCTGTGAGCGCAACATAAAACACCACAATACACAGTACCTTATGTGCTTATTCCAGGGCAAACGTACTCTGCGGCGGATGCATCTCGCTGGACGAAATCGATGGCAGACGAAATCAGCCTTCAGGTTAAGGATCTTGAAATGTATCGGTACAAGCATGTGGTTCAGGTGTGGCTTGGTCAGCAGCTTGGCGCTGGATGTAAATGTGTGGCCAGGTGCCGTTGGGACACGGAGTGTGATAACTATGCAACGGCGGAATTTAAGAACTCAACCATCTTTTGTTTGGTGACAGTTTACGGTCTCTATCTGTACTGAGGAAGCAGGTTGGGAGAGTGCGGAAGCGTGTGGGACTATGTGTCATATCCGTGTTCCAATTTATGCAGATTAAGCTCACGGAGTAGCAGTAAACGGTGCTTCAACTAGGTGTGTCGAGCGTTAGTGTATATAAATTATACCTGTGTTTGTCAATCTCGTAATACTAGTCAAGTCAATTTTACATAAAGACGATGGCTCTTTGGAATCGCAATACGGATAAAACGTTTATAGTTGCCGAGATAGGCCAGAACCATCAGGGTTCCGTGGCTACGGCCAAGCAAATGATGCAGACGGCTAAGGTACTTCGTCGCAGTTGAAAGCTTGTGCTAATGTTGTACATCGATGAGCTGATGAACGAAAAAAAAAACTAAACATATTTGCAGGAATGCGGAGCTGATTGCGTCAAGTTTCAACGTTCCAGTTTGCCGGACAAGTTTACCGCATCCGCTCTGGCACGCCCTTACAGTGGACCCAACTCCTGGGGCAGTACATACGGCGAGCATAAGGCATGGCTCGAATTTTCCCCCGATCAGTATCGCGATCTACAACGCTTTGCCAGCGAGATTGGAATTGTGTTTACCGCCTCTGCTATGGATGCAGCTTCTTTCCGGGAGCTGGAGCAGGATCTGTGTGTACCGTTCATTAAGATCGGCTCCGGCGACGCCGACAACGTCCCGCTTCTTCGTTACGCTGCAAACCGACCCGTGCCGTTAGTGATTTCCACCGGAATGCAAGACTGGGATCACGTGCGCAGTATTTACGACAATTTCCGCCATCGGCAAGACGTAGGGCTGTTGCATTGTGTGTCAGCCTATCCGACACCGATGGGAGACACGATGCTTCGCATGATTCCCTTGTATCGTACCCATTTTCCGGAACTCACAATTGGTTATTCCGGCCACGAGCTTGGCATTCAGGTAACGGTTGCGAGCGTTGCATTGGGTGCCAGAATTGTCGAACGCCATTTCACGTTGGACAAGACGTGGAAGGGAACCGATCATCAGGCCTCGTTGGATCCGGCAGAATTCGCTCGAATGGTGCGCTGTATCAGGACAGTGGAATCACATGGAATCGCCGAAGAATCTCTAGCCGAACGATTACGCAGTGTGCTGGATGAAAAGGATTTCAACGAACAGCATCTACAAGCTGCATTAAAAAGGGTTCAAATACTGGACAGGAAATTGTTAGAATCGGAAAAACCATGCCATGATAAGCTGGGCAAATCGTTAGTTTACGCCAGTGATTTGCGACGCGGTACAGTGCTTTCTGAAGCAGATATACGGGTCAAAGTAAGCGACCCGTCAGGTTTGTCCCCTAGACGGTACGATTCTATTGTAGGAAAGGCTGTGAACGACAGTGTGTTCATGGATAACCCGGTTCTAGAGCAACATTTCTAAGTGTTTCAGTTGAATCGCAATTCATAAATGAAAAAGGAAAGGCGACACGAAATTGAATGATAAATTTTATAAAGTTTATTGTGAAACGTCACGCATCGTGTGGATACTTCTGCTCATTCGAATATGGAAATAAAGGTTTTTTACAACTTATTGATAATATTTTCCCAGACTTCTTGGAATTGAGAGTAATGCTGTCGATGTTCGAGGTCAGAGTTCGATGCCTACACCACACTCTGTTATGCATAAAGTTTACGATTTGAGAAATTCCAAACACAAATCTCCTCACTGGGCCGTACCGACAAACTCAACGAATCCGCAGCAATTTTCCGGATTGAACAGGAATACATTACGGTGCGGTGTTTCCTTCTGCGATACCACCTTGATGATTTCCTGTGCCACAACACCGCCCACTATAGCGGCGACGGGTGAAATCTGGGCGAACACGAACTCGAATCTCTCGTCGGAAACTATTTCCGGTGCAATTGTATCCCGCAGCTGGTACAGCTTCTGCAGATCCTCCGTACGCTTGGCGTAGGCTGGATCGCGCTGCTGTTCATCGCGAAACTTTTGCAACACTCGCTGCACGGGCAGAGCCGTACCGTGTCGCTTCAATTGCCGGGCGTAAGACGCATCACGGAAGTCGAAATCCACCAGTGCCTGGTACGGTGGGAATTCTAGCGTTCGCTTGACCGTGGTGGCGACAGTTTCAAATTTTGGTTTCTCCTGTGGCTTCGACACCTTGACATGTTTTGCGACCTCCTCGGCAAACTCATGCTTTTGCAGATCGGCGAAGGAGAATCCGTACATTCCCCAGACATCGGCGGCGAAGAACTTCACGTTGGCTTCGCGGCAAATGCTGTTCACGCGTAGGTGCTGTGCTGTCGATGCGCCGATCAGACATACGACATCAAACTCTTTAAAGTAAGCAGCTTCCTTTGAATCCAATGTCTCGGTGTCGGCCTTCAGCTCCACCATCGGGTTCAGCTGCTGCGCACGGGGAAGCGACGCTTCCGCGCGGTTGCTTCCGATCGACGCCTGGGGCGCCAGGAACTGGGAGCAGTGCTCCTCCTTCGACACCTTTCGGTCGTCCAACAGCGTGACCGATTTGACACCCGACAGAATGATATTTTTTGCAATCTCCGAACCGAGGCCGCTCATACCAGATATGAGGATACGCGCCGAACGTAGGCTGTGAAGGTAAAAGGCGAATATATTTGTACTACTTGCACGCACGACCGAACTACCAAGGCGCCATCATACTTACCGCTTTTGGGAATCCAGACCCCACAGTCGGATCTGACGATCGTACAGCTCGGCCTCCTGCTCGGTCAGTTCGGCACCGTTTGATTCAACCATTTTGTGCGTGGGAAATGTGTTGTTTAGAAGGTTTCTCAAGCTGTAAAATATGCAGAACGTGCGAATATTTTATAATGTTATTCCCGAAAAAGCCGGAGTAAATTAGTCGGCGGCGTCTTCCGCGAGACAGCTGTCAAAATTTTCGCTTCGATTCGCTGGACCACCGTATTCTGTAGGCACCTTGCTGTGTAAATATCTTGAACCTGGTAAAGGTCGAGCCCACTATGCGAAAGGAGAAGCGGAAATGACATTCATTGAAAAACAATCCTGTAACCAAAGTGATTAAAGTCAAGGTTTCAATAGCATTTGACCGTTTTTAGTTAAGTAACCGCAATAGTAAAATCGGCTTCGATTGTGCTTCGGACACACACCCACAGTCCACCAAACGCATAGGATTAGACAACTGAGGCTACTGCCTTTTAGCTGCTTTTTCTAGAGCACCGAATACCAACTGTTCTACATGAATGCATCTCCTCTCTAATCCCTTTGGTGACAGCTGATGTTTTGTTTTGGTTGTGTGTCATCAGGTGATTGTGTTGTTCACGTCGCTGTGTTGCAAAGTGCGGCTCCGAAATAATCGAAATGAGCTGCTGGTGTGCAAATACGTTGCACAATTAATCTGCTCAGCATCGTTGCGCTCTGGTTCGATCGTGTGTGGTGTGGTGACAAACAGCAACAAGAGGTAATATTGCCTTCTTTCGACGGTGTTGCTCGGTGAAGGATATCTTGTCGGTCTGTGGTTGACTTTGTGCTGACCAATATTGCTGATGCGTAGTAGGCCCTCTTGACTCCACCGAACTGATATAAGCCTGACTTGGCAATACGAGCACCATACACAAGATAAATCAATCCGTGTGATCTTTAGCAGAGTGTTTGAAATGTATTCGCGGTACGAATTGTGGGTAAAGCTTTACCGCAAGCTTCTAAATCAGCTCAAGGAATGCTGCAGCACGGTGCCCAGTCCGCATTCATCGGTGACATGCTGCCCTGCATCGCGAGCACTGCATCAGCAGGGTCCCGGCGGTGTCGGTAGCTGGAAGATGTGCCACAGTGCACTGCTCCTCGAATACCGCAAGCATCGTCAGCGGCTGGCGAAGCGGGAACAGCTCGAACTGGCTCGGGAAATGATTGCCGCTCGTGAAATCGCCCAACATTGCCGCAGCAACAACCGCACGTACAGCGAGCTGCGCGAACTGGAACCAACCCTCGGTCGGCCGTTGTCGTTCGTGCAGCGGTTCTTCCTCGAGCATCGCTACATCTTCGAGGCCATCGCAAAACACATCCGCACGGCAGAGCTCCTGACCGATGTGCGAGTCAATCCGCAGCTGGACCAGCTGAGCCTCGGCAAGGGCAGCCTGCGGCCGGACACGTTGCGAAAGCTGACCGAGTACGTGCTGGAGAGTGAGTACTGTGGCTGCGTACACATCTACACGGACGCGTCCAAGTCACCGGACGGGCAGTGCGGGATCGGTGTGTTCGACGAAACGAACGGGGTAAGAATAGCCGTCCAGCTGAAGCTCGACACCAGCATAATGACGGCGGAGACTCTTGCAATCAAGGTGGCAATGCAGCACATCGCCGAGCGCGGCCTCCACCGGGCGGTCCTGCTAACCGATAGCCAGGCGGCCTGCAACTTTTTGAAGAAGAACCGCAACTCGCGCTACCGGAACGCGGTCGCACACGAGATCCTCGAGTTGGCGCGCACGTTCCGGGTCACCATCCAGTGGATACCGGGCCACGTGGAGGTGAGCGGGAACAGTGTGGCGGACGAGCTCTCCCGCGCTGCCCTGGCCAGCGGTACCGAGCGCGTGGAGAACGACATTTTCGTCCACGACGCCATCAGCTACTTCGAGGAGCGGCAGGCATCGAAAATCAACAAATGGTACCAGGAGTACATACGCTTGAAGGGCAAATCGCTGAAGCAGCTGTGCGGCGAGGACGATGCCGACGTTTCGACGCATTCGTACTGTGCAGTGTAGTAGTGTGCCGGAGGAGCGGCACTGAAAGCAAACTTTCGATATAAGAAATGTGTTTTGGTTTTGGAATCTAGTCCAACCGTCGGTGATGCTTAGTATAAACCATTCTGCGATATTACATTACATTCTGCGATATTAGCGTACCTAAGGACATTTAGGAATAAGGTGCTTCGGATGTCGTGTCAGCGTTTATGAAGCTGGCTGGAGGTGAGATAAGGCCACTTTGGTTTGAATTCAGCTATTATACACTTGAAACATTTGAGTTATTACTATTTCAAATTTGCACAGATACAATCAGTCTCATTTGCCTTGCATTGCACGTTATTTTTTATTTATGCATCTTTTTTATACGTTTTTCTGTTGCCCGTATACATCTCCGTAGGCTCTTTTTCCATTATCTTAAAGATACGTTGGATTTGTATCTCTTCGTAAGGCAGATCATAAAACGAGCAAGCAAAATCCAAAACTAACTGGACGAATTAGATAAATTAGATTCACAATGCTAACCAAATTGGGCTCTTGCCGTTGGGAGTTGCTTCCTTTCGGGCAGCACAGACCTTGGTCGCGCGTTCCGAATGATCGTTAATTTATTCCGATTAAGACAATTGATTGCTCGCCGGCCAAAGTATGTGTACCATCGAGAACGGGAGCAATTTTGCGACGAAATTTGTGCCATTCGAAAAGAAAAGAAAAACTTCATGCTATGCTCCGCGAATGGTAAACTCGTGTACGCTGATGCTGCTCTACGCGCGTCTCGTTTCTGTCTCTTCACTGGCATGGTGTGCTGCCTGTGTTGGTTTTCCGCGGGTGGTTATCAAACTCCGATTGTGTGTGCTTTTTTTGCCTGCACGGTTTCGCCTCCAAAGCTACATTGCAAGGAGAAGGACGTGCGAACGGGCGGGCGACGCACCATCCCGCACAGGGCGGTGGGGGTTTTGCAATGCGATGGTCCCGCAAGCGTTAACGATGTGCGTATGTGCGCGTAGTTTAGCATAGCGCTTTAATAGAACACACTACCGCGCGGCTTCTATCAGTTCGAAGTCGTCCGAACGGTTAGACGGTCGTGGTTTGGGCGTGCGTCGTCCTGACCGGGTGGCAATACTCGTCGGTGGGTCGTATTGTGTGCTGGGTGCCTTCGGTAGGCCCCACCACCACTCAGACAGATCGCCGTCTATCACCATCTAGACAGCGTCGGAGTAGCGGAGGCTGAAAGGTGGAGGGCAGTCGGAGGTGGAGCTGATAACAGTCGACGGAAAACGGTCAAGGCACGCACACACTGATCTGCGCCGGACGCAATTGGTCCGTTCCCGTGCGCCCGAAGGGAGGAGGGTGGCAGCAAGCACACAAGTGGTTCCACTCGAGGCAGAAGAAACTGGCGTAAAAAAGGTAACTGGTGCGCCGTGTTGGTGTTGGGACTGCGTTTCTCATGTTTATCATCGCAAAATCTACTCTCCCGCCCGTGATGGTGCTCCAGATGGGCCGCCGGACCTCGCGCAGCGTGTATAAAACGCGCTACCCGGTGGCCTGCCCGAAGCCATTGCTTTGGCCCCTCGACGGCAACACAATCGGACGACGGGCACAGTTGTTGGTTGGTTGATCGGGTGCGCCTGTTGGCTTTCTGTTATCTCGCGCCAACACCGTCAAGTGGGACGCGTGCGTGCGTCCGTGCGTTGCGCATAGGTTCGTTTCGAGCTCGTTCGAGACGCTGAATTCTGCGCTGGTGCTTGCGGGCAAGTGTGTGCCAAGTGCGCCAGGGACGGAGTGAAGCAAGAAAAAGTGTTTGTTCCTTCTGAGTTTGTTTTTATCCTATTGTATTTTGTTGTGTTGTATCGCCCAGTGTATCTATTACATTAAGTTGATCTTTATCCCAACCAAATGTTGTAGTTCCAAGAGAGCGCATCTGTGTGTATATGTGTGTGTTTATGCGATTTTGTATTTATCGGTTGTTCTATTTTCATCGTAGATGCTAGCTTTTTCCTACCGGTTTTGTTTCTATTAGTGGCGCGGGTGTTTTTTCGGCTGCTTGCGCTTCCGTTTTTGCTTTCGTTCTCTCCACCCCCCCCCCCCCCCTCGCCCCGGTCGACGTCTAGCAATATTGATGATGGAGGCCCAGGAAGCATCACACCACCAGCCGTTGAGGCCAGCAATCGCTCATTCGCATTCGACCGATCCGACACCCCCCCCCCCCTCCTCGCCCCGGTCGATTTATTTATAATGTTCTGCGTCTTTGCAAACCCATTTCCTTGCAGCTCCGCTCGCCAACATATCGTCCGCTTCGTCCACCGTTCCACTGATGCTCCACGGCCGGCCGGGAACATCCTCGGGAACGTCCAGAGCGTGGCACATCGGTTTTGGTGCGGGTGTACAATTTTAGCGCGACATTCCACCGCGGGAACGACAACAAAAAACAACAGCAACAACGCAGGAACGGCTGAACAAAATGGATGTCGTCTACACCTCGGACAGCTGCGATAGTGACTCGCGCGAGCAGAAGACGGTCGATCTGGGCCATTCGAACAAGCGGCACCTCGATGACGATCTGCTGCGCGTTTCGAAGTCGAAGAAGCTGGCGGAAGATATCGAAACGGTGCTGCTCAATCACAACAAGCTGATAAGGGTGCCATTGTCGCTAGCCGACTTCACCAACCTGAAGGTGCTAGACCTCAGCAACAACCGGCTGGAGGAGCTGCCGGAGGTGATCACGCAATGCCAGCTGACGACGCTGATCGTGAAGAACAATCTGCTGACGGACAAGTCGCTGCCGAAGTCGCTGCTCGCGACCGCCGGCAGCGGCCTGAAGGAGCTGAACCTGAGCGGCAACCGGTTCGCCCACTTCCCCGAGCAGGTGATCGAGCTGCGATCGCTCAAGTATCTGTACCTCGGCGGCAACCAGATCACCAACGTGTCGAAGGACATATGGAAGCTGCAAAGGTGAGTCGCGCACGCATGCACGCACACCACCGCGCATGATGTAAACTACGTAACCTTAACCACGGTCGGCATCATCGATCCACCGCCGCTAGAGCCTAATCACACGCGTCGCGGATGCTACTTCTATTTCTAGAAACAGCTGACCCGGCCGGTATACGGGGTCCGCTTGCCTGCCTGCCTTCGTGATAACGCGTTTCGCACAGCGTTTTAGGAGAGGTGGCGACCCCGACGACAAATCGTTTATCGTCGCCCAAACCGACGACAGGGGGCTCCGGGAGATAGCGAGTGGCCGCGAGATAGTGCCCATTATCTCGTGGGTGCTGTGCGGGTGCTCGAACGCCTTCGCTGATGAAACGTCCTGCGATTGTCGGTTATATTGCACTGCGTGCGTGCGCAAAACTTGCGCATCGAATCGCCGGTCGCTATTGAAATGAACGTTTCGCACTTTCCGTGCCCGTGAAATGTGTTTCGCGGACGTTTTTTTGCTTTTTTTGTTTTTTGTTTTCGCCGTGCGCAACTCTGCTGATAAGCGTGCCCCCGAGCTGGAAAGTAAATGGGAAAGATGCACTAATCGAGCCAAGAATAATGATTATATTTTGTTTATGTATTAGTGATGATGGCTGACGCACTTCTCATGTTGTTTTTTGCAAACCTGGTTGCTGTGGAAGTATTTATATCCTTAAATAATCCGTAGATAGCCAAAATATGGACTTTACACTATAGGGCCTGGCCTGAGCAACCTGTAGCCGGGACACATGCTTCCCTTGGGTTTTCAATGGGTGGTAATGCTTACTGGCTTACGATTTAATAGATTATATACTGCCATTGGAGTAACAAGTTGTGAATAGTTTTGATGTTATCCTAGACTCTCCGTCCCATGATACTCAATTCTTAACTTTAGCTTGAAACGGCTTCGACTCTTTTTAAGTCCTTTTAACCGGCAAAGGTTTAAAATCAGTCTATTAGAGTAGGACATGCAGATATAGCCTCATTAAGGTTCCACTTTCCTCAATGTAATCAAATTGCCGAATTTGCTTGCCATCAATTCGAAATATACAACGAATACATACAACTAGTACATATTTACAACGTTTCCTTTCCTTTCACAGCCTTCAGCTACTTTCGCTGGGCGGAAACCTGATCACCGAGATCCCGGAAACTGTCGGTCTGCTCAACCATCTGCACGCACTCGTTCTCTGTGATAATTTGCTCGAGATGCTGCCCGCGTCCATAGCCCGCCTGGTCAATCTGAAATCGCTGCTGTTGCATAAAAACCGCCTAAGACACCTGCCCCGAGAGATCATCACGTTGCGGAATCTAACTGAGGTACGAGTGGGTGGTTGAAGTAGGTGTTGCGTCTTGACCTCATTATAGCACCGTAAGCTCAGGTATTTGCGACAAATTTTCCGGTAAACCCGATAAACAGCAGTGCCTCGTTCTGCTTGTGGGCGGTTTTGTTTGAAATGTGATTAAAAGCTACGTAACTAAGTTGTCACACTGTGTGGTGGTCAGTTGTCATTCATGGCTAATCAAGGATGTTGCGGAAGTGGTAATACCGCTTGAAGGGTGCTAGAAGCTTTGAGAGATTTGTAGCTTACAGCCTGTTTGTTGATAGCAATGCGAACTTCTTAATGATCAACGGCTAGTGCAGGCAAACACGTACATTGTACACTTGGCTTATGTTCTACGTGTTGTTTACTACACTATTCCGCCTTTCTAGAAATGGGACGTAAACTACTGCAAGCCAGGCAGCTTCCTACGTCATTGCTTGCACAATTTGGCCTATTTGATCTTGATTAAATTGCGAGTGAGGTGATATTTGCGGACGGGTCCGGTTGACAAAGAGCAACAGAATCGCTGATAACACCGATCACCGATCAACGCGCAGTATGATTAGCCGTCGTAGTTCGCAGCATGACGTGCACTTTTTGCGAAACTAAACACGTTGCATGGTGCAAATGCAAGAATGGGGACAGCGGAACGCGAACACGGCGAGTTTGCGTGTTTAAACTTACATAGTGGGACAAAGAAAGGGAATCCATGTTTATGCTTGTGATTTAGATTTCAATGTTTTCTTTTTTTTGTTGCTTTCTCCTGTAGCTAAGTTTGCGCGATAATCCGCTGGTCGTGCGTTTCGTCAAGGATATGACATTGAATCCTCCGAGCTTGCTGGAACTGGCCGGACGTACCGTGAAAACCTGTGCCATTCGCTACGGCGTGGAAGATCTTCCACGCACGCTGATCGAGTACCTTCACACGGCAAACTGCTGCGTTAATCCCAACTGCAAAGGTAAGCGGACATAATTCGACACGTCCTAACAAGGTGGTTCAAGTTCTAATGTGTTTTGTGGTTTTTCTTCCAGGAGTGTTCTTTGACAATCGGGTGGAACATATCAAGTTTGTGGATTTCTGTGGCAAATACCGTATTCCGTTGTTGCAGTATTTGTGCTCCTCAAAGTAAGAGACTCGCACCGCAAGGAGCAGCTCTAGCCTCCTCTTGGTCGGCATAAATCGCAAACAGCGATATGGAACACTAATTTCTGCGTTTCGCTTCAGGTGCGTGGCAGATACGAGCTCATCGGATCCGGGCAGTGAGCCTAGCAGCAGCATGATGCGCAAGGTTTTGCTCGGCTAGCTGGAGCAGAGAGGACGCGTTCCGCTGTGTCGATGGTACAAATTTGCTACGAGCTTTTTGCCAAATAGAACGTACGGGTCGACAAGCCATCCAGCCTTTCAATTTGTTATTCTGTCGACTGTTGGCCAACGTGAAAGGGCTACTTCAGGTTCAGCTGGTTTTATTGTTAATAAGAGTATCAGGCGCGACTAACAGTACTATGTGGAAAAAGCAAAACACACAAAGATAAAATATCAGCGGAATCGTTTTGTTAAACGAAACATTACAGTGGAAAAACGGAGTGACAGTTGGCGCCATGTTCCAGTTCCCGCCCCACACAACAGCAGCTGCTGCAACAGCATCCTCTCATCGCAGTGCCGAGAAGGACGCGCGAGACACCTCTTGGAAGGATTATGTGATGTGCTCCAAGAGCAGCTAGATGGGAAGCAATAATATTTACTATAATATACATATACACACAAAAGAACACTGCGAAAGCAAGCGCGATGGGCGTATCGAGAATGTAAACCAACAATATCACAAAGGTTACAGCAAAGATAATAGGTGCAGCATTATCTAGCGCGAAAAAAAAAGACGATTCTCCATTGTGTTTTCAATGATTGAGAGGATTTTTGTGGGGGCACCGATAAACAAACTGGTTTCTGCAGAAAAAGAAATCGGTCAAGCGTGGCCTTTTTGCAAATGAGTTCAAAGTTTTGTTCGTGATGTGGCTTCCGGTTACGTGATTCTGCTCCGCGGTCATTTATTGGCTGCCTGATCATTAGTCGGCAGACAGTTGTCACAGATAAGATAAATTTGGCGTTGAAGCTCACGTTTGTCTTTTTTGTTGGCAAGGCAAATGAGATGCGCTGAGTGGTAGAAAAAACTGCTCAGCGCAAGTTAAACAACGCGAAACAATTAACCATTGTTTTTCTTGAATAAGCCAACGGGAAAAAATGAACCGTGAAGGTTCGAAATTAGCAGATCCTGCTGCTGCTTTTGCTGCTTGTTGGACACTAATGCATACTGCTGAACAATATGATTGAGCTAACTATCTAAGTTTATTCTTCATTTAATTTAAATTTAATGCTTAATTAGAATGTGAGGGAAACATTTTGAAAATAATGCATATATACTGTTTAAGGTTCCTGCTCGCAAATAGTATGCGATTGGCGGTTTTAATCTCCGCTTGCGAAACGTTTTTCAAAACCCCTGCACGCTTTGAAAACAACTCTGGTACAGTGGTGGCAATAAAACTAGCATTGGACAGCTGCTCAGTGTGCGGCGAGCACATTGCGTATGACCAACACAACGACGCCACCGTCACAGTTCCGTCGTACTGCGCATCATGTTTACGTTTGCTGTGCTCGCTCGCTCGGCAAGTGTCACATTTCGCTGATGCATCGAAAATAACGTGGGTACGGGTGCCGTGCCGACTCGTCGTGGGGTGTTGCAGTGCACGCGTCGGAAAACCACCCCCATCCTGGGTTTACCATCATTTGCGGCAGATGTTCGAAGTGACGCGAGCAACCAGAGGCACTTGCAGAGTGTGGCGGTGTGCACCGGATGCAGATGGAGACGCATGATGGATAGACGTTGACCATGTGCTGTGGTGTAGTGTCGGCTTAGCTCAGATAGTCACCGTTTGCAGTGCGTCGCGGTTCATGCTTCGCGCGGGTTATTCACGACGGAAGGGAGGCAAGAACTATCTTGACTCACATCTTACCAGATAAGGGGCACCAACCCTTATATCAACGGTGTGTGTGTGCAAGAATGACAGTTTGCGCGCTGAGTGTGTCAAGCAATGCTAGCGGCAGTGGTAGCGCCAGTGAGCCAAGTAAGTGTTCAACGGTGGTAGCCGCAAGCGTACGGAAGAAACAAACTAACACTCACTCTCGTAGTTTTAATCGAATTCGAAAGTTTATTGACCTCGCGCAGCGTTCGTTTGCCACCGTCGGATAGGGGGATGGTGGTAGCTGCGCAGTGAACAGCTACTCAGGCTGCAGTTTGTTTTGTTGTGGTATGTTCTTTCGTGACCGCAAAAGAGAGTCGTTCCTACGAAGATTTTTCTAGTACACACCGCTCCCGCGTTTGGCGGTCGCTTCTCGGTTGCTACGTTGTTCCAGACATCGCTTCTTTCGATTGTTTTGCTAGGTCTACTGTCACGGCGGGACACACTGCTGCTCTCGCTCTTTCTCGTACGTCATTCATGCGCGCTCGCTCTCGGTGGTGGAATCAGCTGTTCACGACTAAAAACAATTCTGTGATGTGTAACCTTCGAGCAAAAAAGAACGGTGGTTTTGTTTACGTTTCACTTTCATCTCTGTTCCATTGGAAGAACGCGGTTCCGTATAGCTGAGGGTGGTTTGTGTATGTGTGAGTGGTTATGCTACAAACTGTTGAAGGAGCTGGCAGATGCGTGTAGTGTAATATTTTGAAAATAGTTAACGTTATCAAAATCGTCCACCAAGCACGTGCTCGAAACGGGAAGTGTTGGAGTGATTACAGCTTATAGTTTTACGCGGGAAAAACGTTTTACTATACGTGTACTTTTGCAAAATAGACTAGGTGTAAGAAAAGCATATACTTTCAGTATTTATCTTACAAAACTCTTTTTAAAGGAACACTTAAAAAAGTCCACGACCAAAGCATTACGCGGTGCTGTTTGGTTGTCGTGATAGGCTAACAATGCCGTCTGAAGGCCAAATGAATTAATCCGCTTGATTTGACCTCAATCGAAAGCAACAGACCGGTTGCGATTGTGTTGCGCTTTGTTGAAATTTGTGTTGAAATGTTTAATATGTTTAATGCAAGCGTCCAGCCTGACTATATGCTTCTGAAAACTGCGAAACTAAAACTGTCCATCCAAACTTATTCCGAAGCGGTACGAAAGTTTTACTAGAAGTTCAATATTGGGTAAGACGAACCGCGGAACCATTTATCTTTCGCCCTTATCTGCACATTATCTGACAGATTCTGTTGATCCTTTAATAGAAAGAGCGGCAATAAACACTCACTCCTCGTGCGACACGATCCCTGTAACGGCTGTACACTTGTCTTTGCAGTGCTCGCGCAGTGACAAACATCCGACAGCGACAACGAAGTAGGTTCTTATCGCTGCGAAACACGAGTGGACCATTTATCATCCGATTGCACCGTCCCGACGCCCCGAACCACTGCATATCGTGGCTCTATCTTCAACAGTGTAGCATCATCGCTTCCGCCAGACTCCAGACTCTCGCATCCCCGATGGCAAGCCGGTAGGGCAACGTCTGTTTCCAGCGCTACAACACCGTGAAATGGCTCCGACGGAAAGCGGGCCGGATGACGTTGAGAAACCGATCGGCATCCCGGAAGCGTTCGGTATCGACGACGATGAACGGAAGGATCATCATGAGCTGGAAGCACAGCCACTTTCGATCCCGCTGGAGGACGGAAGGAAAGCGTCGATTGATGCGGCTGGAAATACTTCGCGAACCATCGGGTGGAAGGACGGCTACCAGCAGGTAGGTGTAGTATAGTAGGACGGACAGGAAGACAGCTAACCGATTGGCTTCTCTTTCATGGCAGGTACTTGCAACATGCCTCGTGAATCTGACCGTCGTCCAGGCCGGTATCAATATGACGTACTCGGCCATCCTACTACCGCAGCTCTCGGAACCGGACAGTCCCATACTCATTGGGCGCAACGAAGCATCCTGGATAGCGTCGGTGGTGACGATTGCTTTGCCACTTGGTTCGCTCATCGTCGGTCAACTTATGGATCAGTTCGGGCGGAAAAATGTGTCGCTCGCTACCTGCGTACCGTTTGCGCTGGGATGGATCTTGATCGCCAGGGCGACAAACGTCAGCATGATCTACATGGCCCGCATCATTCTGGGTACGTCCGGGGGGCTCACAACGGTGGCGCTGGTGTACGTTAGCGAGATTTCCCACGTATCGTTGCGACCGATGCTACTATGTGCGAACAGTGTGTTCGTATCCTTTGGTATCTTGCTTACTTGTGTGTTGGGTGAGTGTCCCTATGTTCTTCGATACAGAATACAAGCATAAACTAATTGCATTTTTCACTCAACAGCGGTGTTTTTTGACTGGCGTGCGATAGCGTACATCTTTGCCGGCTTTTCGGTCGTGACGTTCCTCCTGATCCTGCTGATACCCGAGTCTCCACACTGGATAGTGACGTTTCGGAAGAAAGACCCCGCCAAAGCTAGGAGTGTTCTCAATTGGCTGTATCGTGACAAAAAGGTGGGAAGAATATATTCTTTAATGATATATTCAGTACATGATACATTCTGTCGCCATTGCAGCTTGCCGAAGAGCAATTCCATCAGATTGTTTCGAATGCTAGCCCAACACGGCCGGTTCACGCTGCGAACGGAAAGGCAAACAGTGCCTTAAACTCCCTGTCGCTGAAGGTGTTTCTGCAGCCACGCGTCTACCGACCGATGACCATCCTGCTGCTGGTGTTTCTGTTCCAGCAGCTGTCCGGCGCGTACGTGCTCATCTTCTACGCGCTTAACGTGTTCGAACAGATTAACGAGGCGACACTGGACGGAAAACCGGGAGCCACCTTCAATCAGTACACGGCGCTGGTGGTTCTGGGATTGATTCGCTTCGTTATGTCCATCATAACGTCGGGCTGTTCGAGACGGTACGGTCGGCGTCCGCTGCTCTGCGTCTCGGGCTTGGCGATGGGTGCATGCATGACGATTGGTGCGTTGTATCTCGACTTGCTGCACCACCGTTGTGGCAGTGCGGTTACCGGTAGCTACATTTTGCTGGCGTGCGTCCTCGGATACGTGTGCTTCAGTGCACTCGGGTATCTTGTGCTGCCCTGGACGATGATCGGAGAACTTTTGCCAACGGATGTAAGTAGCAGTATTGGGTCATCTGGCTAGAATTCTTACTAACTAATTGTGTGCTGCTGTTCTTTCTTTCATTGTAGGTGAAAGGCAAGCTTGGCGGTCTCACCGTATCGGTGGCGTACGTACTCATGTTCGGTGTGGTCAAGATCTTCCCCTATTTGATCGAGCAGGTGGCGATTCGCGGCATTTTCTATCTGTATGCCGTGACGAGTTTCGCCGGTGTAGCCTACATCTACTGCTACGTACCGGAAACGTTCGGTAAAAACTTTGCCGAGATCGAACGATACTTCATCGAAAAAAACCACCGACGACGGAAAGCGGCGCAATCAAACGACACTTAATTGATAGGCTATGGTGTGCATTTATTAATGCGCCCTTTTGTGTGTGATGTGTGCCGTGGTGTTTTTTTTAATTAGATTTTACACGTACAGGTATGTATTATCATAAGGCTAGATTTCATAAGTAAGGGAAAAGCTACCGTAATAGAGAATCATGTGATGTGATGAGCGATACCTTAGCATTGCAGCGCATTGCAGCGTCTGCAGGCAGCGATGGCGCTATCGTAATTGTCTTCCAAGTAGTTAAAATTAGAAGATCAAATACTGAACTTACGTACCTTGAACCGTAACCCAAAAGGAGTCGCTAAAACCGAGGAATGAATAAATAATTTCATAAAACCATATGAAGTAATAGCTCGCTCCCAGTTTAGGGACAGAAGACTAGAACCTCCGACAAGGGATGTATCGTAGTTTTATAATGCTATTTTAATGCAACCATCAAATTTCAAATATACATCAAATATACACAACGAAGACATAAAAGTAAAATACCACCGTAAACACGCTTCAGCGCTTCTTGTGATGTGTTTTGGGAATGGGTAAGTTTTATGTTATATTTGCTGAGATAATTTTCTATGATAGCTTATCAGTCAACTGAATATGACGAGCGAGACCACGATTAAACGAAGCGCTACTGCCCCGTAGGGGGGAATTAATGTTACTTGCAAGTTTCAATCAACATACGAGTGTTATCTCTACGTATGATGGAAAATTTGCATCGATGAAGCATGAGTGTTAATTAATTATAGCATTTCACTATCGCAAATAAAAACCATATAATGACAGTATGCTACAATGCCTAGACTAGTGCCGTGCGAATTCCATCGGCGTTTCTATTCGCTCAAGAGACTATGTGTGATGGGGATTGTTGAAGAATAAAGCAAACAAAGTGCACCTAAACTAACACTAGGAGAGTAAATGATTCTCTCGGCAGCGTAAACGAAATCAATCGCAAAAGCTACATTTCAATGACACGGTCGCAAATTTAATGCAATCCTCACTCGCAACAACTCGTTTGGAAATTGTGGAGCGATGGCTAATGAAAAAATATTGTCGTTTTATCGTCAACCGCTCTGTGCTATTGCAATATGCCTCTCGATTGGAGCGAAATATTTCTGATTGATTTCATTTTCCGGTTACCCGTATGCGAATGCCACTACTGTTTTGCATGCTGTATGCTGTTTTTTTTTTCATTTTCAAATCGTCACGCTAAATTCCACGGTGACAAAAGTTTCTGCGCGCCTATAACCCAATTGGGTTGATTGATGGTGTGGGGATCGTTTTTGCCCCGGTGGCCAAGCCTTTTGCTCCACGGTCGGCTTTTTCATAACTTTCATGGCGCTGTGGCCGGTTGGCTAGTACGCTCCAGAAAGAGGATGGCAGCACGATAAATTGATCCCACCGAGCAATAATTTTCCGTACCTATTTCAAAGTTTCGACTGTGCGCGCCGTCCGGGGTATGAGCCTCTATTTATTTCATTTTATAAACTTTCGTTTGTTTTTATATCAGCGTATAAAACGGCATAATTCAATTTTATGCTTCAATAGATGCTGTTGAATGCGAATTCTAACTTGTTCGCACCTTTCTGCAATAAAAAGCTTGAAAACAAAACAATAGATGCTTCAGGTAATAACATAAAATACAGGCTGAATAACTCGTTCACCTTTTTCTGTATAAAAAAATGTAATGTTTGTTAGAGATAGTCCGTTTTTTTTAAACATACTTCCTCATTGTAGCTATGTTCCGGAAATGCTGGAAGCAAAACATAGTTGGAAGCAAAAAGCATATAAAACTATTCTGAATGGAGTGAAACATATCCAAACACATGTCACAGCGACGGCTGCTCGGAAACAATTCGCTTTCCAACCTGTTCAACCGTGCCTGTTGCACAATGTCATTAAGCTGACGCCACATCTGACGAACGCATTTGGTTTCAGTTCATTTTCCGATTCTTATCACGACACTAACTTCCCCTCTGCCGCGCTGCCGGTTGCGTTCCAGTTCGATGCTGCAGGTGCATCGTTCGCGTACACCCGTTCGAACGATGCACCCATGACATCGCGGTGTCACCTCATCATCAGCGCGGCGTGTCCAACATGACACTATCGATGGTAATCTCGTTACAGCCAGAGGTGCTGCTGGGCATTGTCGCAATTTGACGGTGGATGCTCCAACTTTCACACGTCGGACTACAACTGCTTCCGAAAATCTTTCAGCGCCTCCGTTCGTCGTTAGCGCGGCGTTGTGTGTGCGAAACCTTCCGCGATGATCGATGCTGACGCGTCGGACGGTAAATCAATGCCCGACGAGCATAATTATGCTGTAAATCTAACTGATGCTGCCATTTCCCACGCAGTACGGTGGCGATTGGGAAGTTACTATATAAGTCTTGGCAGGGAGGGCTTACCGGGACAGTCGACTGAAGAGGTGTTGGAAGAGTACTCGTCTCACTGCGCGCCAATAAAGGAACAGATGGGCAAGTTGTGCTGCGTTCTGGTGGGGCTTGCTTTAGCTTTAGGAGTGGCACTGGGTGGGAAGACAAGTTCCAGCTCCAAATGTCAGGAAAAGTCCCTCACGACCGCTAGTGGATTAAAGGCACCGTCCGGTACGTATTTGGAAGGCAACCGTGTTGCGTGACCGGCTATTTCAATGCCGATTTCGTATACTTACCCGTGCGTAGGTCCCTTCTGCCCCGGAGATCTCATTTTCGAAGACACGTTCGATGGGTTCGATCTGGATACATGGCAGCACGAGAACACGCTCGCCGGCAATACGGTAAGAAATGAGTTTGTGTGGCATTGTGTGGGGCACAGTAAGACGTTGGACTCGTTTGCAACTCCCGCAGGACACGGAGTTCCAATGGTTCACCAACAATCGTACCAACTCATTCGTCAGGGAGGGTAATCTCTTCATGCGACCGACGCTGACGGTGGACGAGTTCGGGGAGCCCTTCCTGCGGTCGGGCGTGCTGAACATTCACGGTTCTTCGCCGGCGGAACAGTGAGCACTGGAGCGGGCCGTGGGTTTGCCACGGTTCAGACGTTTATTAATTCCCAATCTCTTGCCGCGCAGATGCACCAAACACTCGCCGGACGGGTGCGAACGCGCTGGATCCCACGGGCAGGTGTTGAATCCGGTGAAGAGTGCCAGCATTCGCACGGTCGATTCGTTCGCGTTCAAGTACGGCAAGGTGGAGGTAAGCGCCAAACTGCCCGCCGGTGATTGGCTTTGGCCCGCGATATGGTTCCTGCCGAAGGTGAACGCGTACGGGCGGTGGCCGGCGTCGGGCGAGATTGATCTGCTCGAATCGAAGGGCAATCGAGATCTGATTAAAAACGGCATCAACGTCGGCATCGAGCAGGTCACGTCAACGCTGAAATTCGGCCCGAATGCGGCCTACGGCTCCGGCTACGGGGCACCCGGGACCTCCTTCACGCGCAACTCGGAATCGGGCAAGGGCTACCACACCGGCTTCCATCGGTACCAGATGGAGTGGACGCCGGATCATATAACGTTCAGCATTAACGACATTGAGACGGGCACGGTGAAGGTCGGTACCGGGTTTTGGCAGAAGGGCAACTTCAACATCAGCACGCCCGGCATGGACAACCCGTGGCGGTACGGTAGCATCATGGCGCCGTTCGATCAGGAATTCTACTTCAAGATCTCGGTAGCCGTCGGTGGGTCGGAGTACTTCTCCGACGACGACATCAACCCGACGCGCAAACCGTGGCAGAACGGGGCGCCGAATGCGATGACCGACTTCTGGAATGGCAAGAACGACTGGCTGCCGACGTGGAATTTGGACGATGGCGAGTCGAAGGATGCGTCCATGCAGGTGGATTACGTACGGGTGTGGGCACTTTGAAGCGGATCGGAGGCGAATGTGATTCATGGTAACGGCATCGAATGAAATCTGCGTCGTGCGTGGATTCTTGATGACGAAAATGTGTTTTTGAGTTTACATTCATGAACGGCCGGTCCAGACCAGTTCTTGGACAAACGATGAAAGAAGTGCGATAGAAAATTGTATCAACATATGTAGATATGTAGTGAGCTGATGATAAACATTAGTAGCACTACAATATTGTAGTAGGAGTCATTGCGTTTATAGCTTTGCAAACAATATACCGGACAAAAAGTCTGAAATTTGTCCAGACCTTCAACTGTTTCAATTGATTTCTTTTATAACATTTTTCATCAACTTTGTGTGATGCCACTGTTGGTTGCTCTTGCTGGGATCAAACGATTAACTTATGCGATTTTGATTTTCTGTCCACATATAAATCCCCTTTTCAACACCAATAACATGAACATTTAATGCCATTCGTGCCGACGTTAAATTGTTGCGGATGAGATCGACCGTGCGATTTGTTTGCTTAAATAAAGTTGGGTAATAATGATGCATTTTCAGTCACGACTTTGGTGGGAACGTGCCCACATACTCTAACGAGAACAGATGGCAACAAGAAACTGGATTTTCAGCGCTGGACTAAACCACATCAAGAATACAGCTCCCGGCCCATCGTTATCCGTGCAATAAAAGATCCGAGAAACCAGTTCCGACAAACGCCGGCTTCACACGTTGAACGCAAACATGTATGCAGCATGTACGCATTGGACGAGCATTGGAGCTGGTTTTGCATAATACGATGCAGTGTGATTTTTGTTTCCCGCTGGGAATTCCAAATTCTGGCCAGGTTGATCTGGTTTCCGTCATCCACAATATAACAACAGCGCGAAGGTTTGAGTCAGCGTTATCAAACCGCGTGTTGAATTGAGTTGCGCAAAAAATTAAACGACTCGCACCGGATCAAGCACCGGACTCGGATGAGCCGCATAAAAGCCGGTCATCGGCACCGGCATGGGGCCGTTGGAGGGGCAGAAAAAAAAACAATGCATGGGAGCCGGGAAGACCCTCGGATCATGACTCGTTTCAATGGGGGACGTGCAGCAGCATTTTGATGATACTGATCAGTAAATCCCATGGGTAGCTGCTAGTAGTGGGTTGTCGCAAAAGTTCGGAATGCTATAAGCTCAGGAGTTCTGCTGTGCCTCAATTTTTCTATTTTAACATTTGAAATAAGAAATAATAAGATGAGAGTGACCACACAATTTTACTGAGAAAAAAAGAAACCCTACTTAAAACACTACTTCTGAGATAACCCAACGCTTATCGTCACGAATTTCACTCCCAGACTTGAGCTTCTTCCAAGCGTGTTGAATTGATTGCACGTGTTCTACGCATACGAGATCAGCCGAAGCTTTGACCAACAACCAGTTTGGTGGCATGCTGTGCTCGCAGCCCATTTGGTGGTGATGCTGTAGACAGTTGTTATAAAACGTCATTCTACGATCGTCTGCGAACACAGTATCGCTGCAGTCGTCCCCGAGTCTGGTACAGCGCGATCGCGTGAGACCCGGGACAACAACATCGAGACTCTAGAACGTGGGAAGTGTGGAGTGTTTCCGTGAGCGTGTGCGATCAAGAACAAATCTACCCAACATGCAGATTAACAGTGTGCGCCTGCTGGTCGGGTCGTTGCTACTAGCAACCAGTATTTGGGCTGATGATGCCGAGGTGACGTCGACTATGCCTGATGAAAAAGCGAGCGAGTGTGTTCGCTCCGTCACGACGGCCAGTGGAAGCTTGATTGATCGCGGGCGCACCTTCTGCAGCGGAGAGCTCATATTTGAGGATAACTTCGACTTTTTTGACTTCGAAAAATGGGAACACGAGAACACGCTGGCCGGTGGTGGTGTAGGTTGCAGAGAGACGATCGGCGCAGGATTTTGAAGGAAAGCTAACATCCATTCGTGAAACATTTCGCAATATTACAGAACTGGGAGTTCCAGTGGTACACCAACAATCGCTCCAACTCATTCGTTGAGGACGGAGCACTCAACATACGACCAACGTTGACGGCGGACCAGTTCGGCCACGGTTTCATGACATCCGGCACGCTGAGTCTCCAGGGTAGCTATCCCACCGACCAGTAAGTGTCTTCCGGGGCGATAACCTTCGAGACATTAATCCAGCCGGAACTGGTGTCTCTTATCAGCACGCTGTTTCGGTTGCCCAAAATGTACTCACATGTCCGCTCTCGTTTGCAGCTGCACTAACGATGCGTTTTACGGTTGCGTCCGGGTCGGTAATCAGCAGCACATCGTGAACCCGGTGAAGAGTGCTCGCATCCGCACGATCAGCTCGTTCAACTTCAAGTATGGCCGGGCGGAGGTGCGCGCCAAGCTGCCGACGGGTGACTGGCTCTGGCCGGCCATCTGGCTGCTGCCGAAGCGCAACGCCTACGGCAGCTGGCCTGCGTCGGGCGAGATGGATCTGATGGAGTCGCGGGGCAACGAGAACCTTGTCCAGGACGGTGTGCAGATCGGGACGCGCCAGGTCGGCCAGACGCTACACTTCGGGCCCAACCCATCGTACAACGGCTACCCGACGGCGACCCTGACCAAAAACGCCCTGCCGGAGCAGGAGTACAACAAAAACTACAGCACGTTCGGGTTCGTCTGGACGCCGGATAACATCACCGTGAGCATCAACGGCGAGGAGCTGGCCACGATCGAGGGTGACTTCTGGACGCGCGGGGGCTTCGACAAGCGCAACCTGGAAAACCCGTGGCGTCACGGCACGAAAATGGCCCCCTTTGACCAGGAGTTCCATTTCATCATCAATCTTGCGGTCGGCGGGGTGGCGTTCTTCCCCGATGCGGCCACCAACCCGGGCGGCAAGCCGTGGACGAACAACTCGCCCCAGGCGGCGACCGACTTCTGGAATGGGCGCGCGCAGTGGCTGCCGACGTGGAACCTGGACAAGGACGGGGGCAAGTCCGCCTCGCTGCTGGTGGATTACGTGAAAGTTTGGGCGCTGTAGTTTTGCCGCTCGAAATAACTCTCCAATTTTATTCATTAACAACGCGGCAACAAAACAAATCATAATTTAATGAAAGCGTACTGGTTGGACCGTAACTTTGGCGCGCTGGAGAAATGGAAGCTTACGGATACTTTTCGCCCTCTGTCTAGCTATTGTAGCATCCAAATAGTTTGTGGTTTTCGTTTGAAATAAGTGCGCTAATAGTTTGGCCAGTTCAACGATGCTATGTAGCGATGGAAAAGAGTGGTCCAATGTATCTCTGTACGAGGAATACACCTCGAAAAACAATTACTTCAACTCGACACTGTTGTGTAATTACAGCGGCGTAACAGATAAAAGGTACCTCAAATAAATCGCTTGGTCAACCCGCTCAAGTGTACTAAATCCGCTCCGCTTTCAGATTGGAGGCAATCAATTAGAAACGCAGCTAAATTTCCAATTACGAATCCCGCCCCGTTGCTGTCAATGGATTGCTTTGAAGTGTGTTTTTTTCGCTATTATTAAGCCTAGTGTCGTACGGCTTTAAACGAGCTGTCAATAGTATGTCGTAATTAAGCGACAGCTGTCGTCACACGTCGTCACATTGTCGGAGTGTTGGGTGAAAATGCTCTCGCAAATGGCACAATTTAAAAATATCGATTTCGTTCGCACCTGCTAATCGCTCCAACGTGAGGCCTGCGTTTTAATAATTAATTCTGAATCTATTTACTGCACCCGGGTCGGTGGCAGCGTGTAAACAGCGTATTGAACTAGACCACTCTGGCCGGTGCTTTTCCTAAAGCAGTCGATTGGGCAGGGATGTGGATAACAGAGGATTTAGTAATTTATTCATAAAGGAAGCCGGCACAGGGTGAGCGTTTTAATTAGATGGCAGTATCATCTAATTACATGCTGCTGTGTGGATTGTCTCATTTGGACGTTGGGCACGAATAACGCATCCGTTTCATATTGGTTTGACCCAAGATATCGACTGCCAACTGATCCACTTGAGTTTGCTATCAGTCAAAAGCGAGCGCAACAGAGAAATCAATAACATTTCAATCGTTCCAAGCACGTGGCATGTACGAGACGGAGCAGGCGGGCTAACTTTTTAATGCGAAACGTATACAGTGTGATAATCGATAGGGATTACTGCTAAACGAGAGTTTTGTCCACCCCGCCGGATATCAACATCATCAATAACAGATAAAACCATCGACGCTGTAGTTGATCCGGCTGGATGAGTGTGTACGGAATGGTCCAGACCGGTGACCGGCCGACGTTCTCGATGCAATTCCAGCGAACCGGTGCATGCCCGGATGGGGACGAAAATGTTCACGTGTGACACTACGCCATCCATCAGCCGAGCCGGTACGAGCTGATGGAAATCGTCCCGAAATGTGCGCTAATATTGAAAAAGTTTCCGCATAAACTTTCCAACATCTCGATCGCTTTTTTGTTATCTTCTTCCCGGTTCGTTTGTTTTCGCTGCGAAAGTTTTCGCCTGTTGTCGCTTTCCACCGCACATCGTCGCATAAACTAAACGATACTTCCGGGGGTGTTCCTGAGCGGCGTCCGGGTATCGGAGCATCCGAGCACATTCCGCAACTCTCAAACGCAATAAAGCGTATTGGCATATAACTCTTTATTCCCCGTCCGACGGGGGTGTTTTTTTTCTCTCTCTCTCTCGCCAAAAAGAACTGCCTGGAACCGCGGCGAGCTGTGGTTTGATTTATGAATCGGTTTTTGCGATGTGTGCGGGTGCGTTGCTTGTGGTTTTGCGAAAAATTGACACTCTCGAGGACCCACCACCGCGCGCCGCGGCAACGGATCGAACAGGAAAAGGGGGAATGAAATAATAAAGCACAATAAAATCAACATTCCGTGTTCCGTGCGCGCGAAAAACGGAAACTCTTTCAAAGCAACGAAACTTTCCACCGAAACCGAAAGGCACGCACATCTGGGGGAGTAAAAGTTTGGCGAAATTCTATTGCTCCGGAATTGTTGTTGGCCCGGTTCGAACTGCGGCGGCCGGTCCGAAGTTCCGCAAATGGATGGCGTTGGGGGCGGCGTTGTTGCCAACAATTTCCAATTGGCCATTTTGGTGGCCAATTTGGGGGGTGGCAGAAAAAGTAGCTCGTTTTTGCGCGCGGAAATTCGGCCAAGGTGGTTCGCACGGCCACAAATAGAAGCGAGCCTATCAATCGCAACCCTTGAGCCCGTGGGTGGGTTCTGACGGGTTCTCCCGTTTGCCGGGGCGAGCGCGACGGGCCCCGGGAAACGTGTTATTTATTACAAATTTATTTAATATCCTACCTTTCATTTCCAGCGCCAGCGCCAGTGGAAATCGAGTGCTCCACATTCGAGGCGGGGTCCTCCCTTCCATGCGGCGTGCTAAAGTTTGTGCGAATTTATTTACCATCTTCGACCAGCCTCTCGTAGGAGGAGGATTGTTGTGATTTTTCCGGGCGCGAGTTAAATGCTGCGTGGGCCACCGCACGCTACCAGCAGTTCGCCGCCGGGAACGTTTGCCGTGTTCGGTTTGCGGTGGGATCGAAACCGAGCGGAGCGAGTGGAAAAGTGCTTAAGTTTCAATTAGGCAGAAGGAAATTGTTTGTGAAAGTTAACGGTTTCCCCATCCTGCCGACCGGCCAACCCCCTGCGCCCCGGGCATGGGTGGCCGGGTGGCGCAAGTTTTTTGTTGAATTACTTTCCGATCAAATCTTCGGGCACGGGTTGTTTTGTGGTCGGCGTGGCGGGTGGGTTTGGTGGATGGAGTGTGGAGTTGTTATAAAATTTTAGAACGTCCTTAAAAAGTATCTGTGCAGCAATTTAGAACCGGCGGGCTGGAGCACATTCTCCAGTAGCCAGTTTGATGTTAAAAATTAAGTACGATGAAATAAAATTTTCATTTCAGAAATCGTTCCGAAGAAGACCGCGTGGTGAAGAAGGCCGCGTGGAAGCCCACTGGAGGGAGTCGTTTTGATGGCAAGGATCAACGGGAGGGAAGTAATTGATTGGTGCTTTCAAAAAGGCGAAGATGGCAAACATTGATGTTTGATAGGAAAACCAACCGCGGTCGTACAAGCCACTGATATAGATGGTTTATAATACAAATTAAACAAGTCACCAGCTTACCGTACCGTGAGTGAGTGTGTTTGAGTGCGCAGCCTTGCTATCAAGATCTTTATCCGATCGTAGGGACCGGCTCGTGACGTTCCGCTCGCCATTACCGGAAGTTAAGCGGAGCCATAAATCTCGCGCGTAATTAACGGCTGGCGTGACGCCTTTCTGGGGTTTTCGCAACAAAAAAAAAACACGAACTGTATTTCGCGTCCGTGCACCACTCCATTAGGAACAGGTTCTACGAGTGCTCCCCGTGCCCATGTGGTGAATGTGCCGGCGGTTCGCAAATGTCTAAATGTTTGCCCGAAAGATAACATCACCCCGGTGAAGTTTGAAGAACGCTTAACGATGTTTACCGTGCAAATGGGTCCGCCTTTTTGCGTGAATCGAAATTGAAAAGCATTATTTTGGTTCGGTACCGGCACTACAGAACCGGTTTTGCGCTCAAACGGTCCAGCGGAGAAGCGGGAGAAGAAGATTCATACGCGACCCGAGTGAGTGAATCTTTAAAGAGAGATAATTTATTTGGCTTCGATAAATTAATGCAGCTGATGGTTATGGGCTACGGTGGTGACGATGTGGGTGCGATTTTTTGTTTGGTGTTGCTAGCCGTAGAACCCGCTGCTGTATCCGGAACCGTAGCCGTACTGGTATCCGTTGGCGTATCCACCGTACGGGCCGAAGCCTCCGAGGGGCCCTCCACCGTACGGACCTCCATAGGGACCACCGAACGGTCCTCCGAACGGGGGTCCTCCAAAGCCTCCGTGGTGGCCACCGTAGCCTCCGTAGTGGCCACCGTAGCCTCCGTAGTGTCCGCCGTATCCTCCGTAATGGCCTCCGTAGCCGAAATCGTCGTAGCCGCCACCGAAACCGCCTCCACCAAACAGTCCAACTCCGATGCCAATACCGCCGAAGCCGAGATGTCGTTTGTTCCGGTCCGCCTCCGGGTCGTCCGCCAGTCGCGCCTCCGGTTGGGTGTTCGTTTTGGTGGCCTCGATGGACTCTAGGCGCGTCGGAACCGAAACACCGGTTGGGCCCGAGTTCTGGATAGGAACAGCAAGGGCCACACCGAGGGCAAGAACTAACACCAGAGTTCGTAACATGCTGGTATCACCGGTCGATCACTTTCCGATAGACTCTCCTACTAGATGTGTCCACTGTTCGTAGCTAGAAGATCTGCGCCAGTTCGGGACTTACGTGCTCATATTTATACACATGCAATGGGGGGGTTTGGCTGAGAAATTCTTCGCTAAAAACCTTGACAGGTGTCTTGTTGACATTGGACTCTGTTTTCGGGGTGCACGTTTGGCGAACCATTCCGCTTTGCGATCATTTCTTCGCATCCGATCGTTTGGAGCAGTGTCTACGCGAACACAGTTCCATCTGCCGCTCCAAACCGGATCACCTAACCTTGACGCGAGCGTGTGATTTCTGCTGCGAGACGCATTCATCTTCGCAGACAACAGATGGTGAGGGTAGTTCATTGACGCCTGTTGATCTTCGTTTGTTGTAGGCGTGCTGCGGAAGGATACTCTTCCGGTTGTCTACTCGATCGCCGGTGGTGATTCACGAAGATCGCGCGTTAACCGGTTTTTTCATCAGCGTTGCTTTAGAGTCAACACGTTCAGCTGAGAAAACCGTTTGGTGTGGCTTTTAAGACCTTGTAAACTTGAACTGCCGTTGGAATTCCCCCAACGGGTTGAAGCATATCACCCGTTCGCACAAACAAAATTGCTGGTCGGGGAATATTGATGATTGGTGCTAATGAATTTCGGGCAGTTTGTGACGGTTTCAAGTATGAGGCTAGGCTCGAGTTGTTGTGAATTGAAGTGTATAATAATAGAGATTGCTTTAAAGGTATGTCCAATGTATTCTATTTTCAAACCATTGTAGTTGTACGCTTTAGCTATCAAGTCAGTTCAAAAGTTGTTTGAGGTGTTAAGAGCAGGTATTTAAAAAAAATGTTTTGTTCAGCAAACCAAAATACTATGAAGTATGTGTACGACGCTTTTGAAACATAGGAACAGAGAGAAGAGGAAATAACTTTGAAACTATTTAAAGTGACTCTTATTATGCAAATGTTCTTTTCACACCATTGAAATCCGTAATGGCGTCAAGCATGAGAAGGGTAAATAAAAACACACGCACACAAAAGGGATTGTCATGCCTTCCACCTGGGTCGTGAGAAGGAGCATTCCTACCCTCGTCGATCCAAAGTGTGTCATTATTTTCAATCTAAACACTCGAACAAAATTAATCACAGTTTTCGATTAGTTTGGGCCCATGAGCAGCCATCCGTCTCACTCCGAAATAGGATCAACTCTGAGGGTGTGGGTAGATTTGGATGTATATTTTTTTGTTGGGGTCGATTTTTTTTCCATATCGAAAAACCCAATCCCGATGGAAGATTCGATGCAATCGATCGGGCTCAAAACTCGAGCGGGTTTTTGTTGACTGATACTTGATAAAGTAGAGCGTGCAGAGAAACACACATGTACAGGCATGTTCACACAGCAGATACAGAGTACAGTTCCCCGACCACTTCCGACACGGATGGACACGGATAGGACGTTTCCGGTTAAGCGGTGTTTTAGGTCACTTGCTTTCCCGTGTTTTGGGAAGATCACTCATCGGCACTTCCGTTCCAGTGGGCCGTGAAATCAAAAGCTCTCGTCCCGTCGCCTAAAAGCCGGAATGGAAGCGAGGGTATTGGAGTTCACGGGGCGTAGGGCAAATAAGAGGAAGGGAAGAAATAGAATCAACTATACCTCCTGCTCGAGATCGGTGCTAGAGATTTCCAGTAACATGGTGGAGAACTTTCTCCAGGATCATAAATATAAAGAGTGAGTTAAAATTTCATCTCCTATAAAAAACCTACTCTAGATCCAGTTGAAACGAACCAGCTTAGGATTGTTTACGGTTGTTTACTCCCCGGCAGAGCAGGGCGATTGCATCTCAAGTACTCTACGAGCTCGTACACGAACCCGTTCGGCTTTGGCGACCCTACTTGTTGGGGTAAAGTACGCTCCGAACAACCCGAAAGGTCCCGCTTCATTCATCAGGAAAACGCATTTAGCTGAGGATTAGGTAGACTTGCATGCAAGCTCACGGGACTCGGTGAGAATCGCTTATCGTGAACGGTCCGGACCGACCAACCGAGCCGGACCGAGAGAAATGGAGCGATTCTCCAGCCGAGTATTGGAGACGGTCTCAAGGGGATATCCGACCGGTATGTCCAACCTAAAACCAAAACCCACTTACCGCCGGTGAAGTCCGGAGATTTGTGCAGCAAAAACGCATCCCTCATCCACACCGGCTGCGGAAACCGGAACCGGCACCGGATTGGTTGGGCACGAAGCGTACATTTCTCGCCGCAACTCGGCAATGTGTCCCGGCCCCTGCCCTGTTCAAAGGCTTGTCAGCTGGGACAATGTCATCTGCCGGCGCAAGCTGACAGGAAGGCGTAGCGTTTCATCCCGGTGAAGAACGTGCGACCCAAAGCAAGCGGACGAATGAAAATGAACTGAAAGCACTCATCGTAAATTCAAATTTAAAGCCCAACAATGTTAGTGCCCACTGCTAGGAGCAACCCATTGGTTGCCATGGTTGCCGAGCGCTTGAGGAGTGGGACCTCCGCTAAGGATCTGTGTTGGCTGCCGTAATTTCTTCTGCTTGCCGTTTTCCATTTACCACCGCCCTTCTACACAGCCACGCCGAACCGTCCTCCGATAATTTCCGGTAAGTGTTCATGCCGTCGCTTTTCGTTGTCTTTCAATTTCCAGCTACTCACCCTCCCGTGCCACCGACGAACATCAATAATAGTGATACGTGGGCTCTTTGATGCTGCCAGGCAGCGGCAGTAGTGCTGCAGCACTTCGACAGTGTTTTGACTTTTCGCAGGCAAGAGTCAGTGGTTCGGGTGGGAGCGCAGTCGTTCGGGATCCGCAGGTACCAGCACCAGGACCCGGGTCGTAAATCAAAGAATAGTTTTAAGCCCAGCGCCCACGGTGCGAAGTAGACGTACAACAACGTTGGGTCCGTACAGGAAGCTGTCTGTGCTGCTATTTACCTTCAAAATGGCGCACCCCGTTCATAAATCTTGGCCAGTGTCGTATAAATAACCAAGCTACCCACACAGCACCGGCGTCTGAAAACGATTGCGGTGTAGGGATGGTGTAGGGGAGGTGAATTTCCATATCCTCCTGCTCATTTTTGCAGCTCCCTCTTCCACTGTGCGCCCTGTGCGTCCGATCGAGGGGCTACTTGGTTAATTCAAGGACTACTGGGACAGTTTAGCAAGAAATAGGTAAAGCGCTTTCGCAGCAGCAGCGGCAAGATAAGAGTCAGAGGTGCCGAACGCATTGCATTCAAGTGGTGTGGGTGGGAAAGGACTTGCGAGCGTCGGATCCGGGGGTCGGATGGGTGTCTCCCGAGCTCATTTTGCATAAATCATTTGGTTTTGAAGTTAATTGAAACAGATTCGGGCGCTGCAGTGAGAGGCTGGGAAGAAGGTCACCCGGTTAGCAATTGTGGCCTAATGGGGAGTTTATGTGCCTGAGTCTCAAGGCCATGCTGGTAATGATGTCAAGTCGTATGGAAGGCAGAAACTCAGCTGAAACTGGGGGTTGGCAAAGTTTTCGACTGCAGATAGTAGTATTTTAAAATCTAGTGTGAACTGCCGGTTGGTGAAGAAAGAATATCAACACGACAGAGAAATGGTAAGTTTTGATAACATACTAACGGGTAAAGTGGTAACGAGGATCACAGTCATGCTCTTTCTGCAGCTAATTATTCCAAATATTCCAAACATTCCAAAATCAACTGTCTTCAAGACGACAAATCCTTACAAACAAGTGAGAAACGACTATTTTGTCTTAAAATATTTACGCCGGAAACACCCACCACGAGTGTGTCTGAAAGGGGGAACACTCGAGGGAGAAAAAAGCTTCCACATTTGGTCCACGGCACGATTTTATCCCTTTGGTTTTGATCAGTTAGCTAGAAAAGGGACGGTAGGGTCGCCTTGGGAGCTAGTTCCTAAAAGGCTTTCATTTCATGCAATTTTGCAGCCCTGCCGTTGGCGGAAGCTTGGAGACGATGGTGGTTGGCCCGCTCATAAATTGGTTTCTGATAAGGGTTCAATTACACCAGAGGATTGCGGGCTGTGGAGCATTGAGATCGAAGCCCTTTTGGAGCGGTTCCTCCGATGCGTACTCTCTGATGATGACAACGAACCCTTTTCACCACCGAACCGCACCAATGTAGGAAGCATCGTTTCACGGCGATGCGCGTGTGGCCTATTAATATCCGGACGAAAGAACTCGGCTTGGTGGTACGAAGATTTTGGAAAGGTGTTCTGCTGTACCTGTGGAAAGCATAAGGCAGGATAGTATGCACATTTTAGAGGATAACAGGGAACAGACCATATTTTATATTAAAAATAGCAGCAACAAAAAACAACCAAACGAATATGTTATCACTATTTGAATCTTATCTGAAATGTACACATTTTAAGATTTGGGTGAGTTTCATGTATAAGGCCATATGGCCAACTACAACCACACTTATTGCTTCATTATTGAAAATTTGTTGTCAATATTTCCCAGAGTCCCATCTCAAATCGATTCTCTAGAGGTGCTTTTGTCCTATGAGCGAGGTAATTTTTAATCTGGGATAATGTACAGTGAATTCTGAAGTTTGCTAAACTATTGTTAGCGCTTTACTAGCATCCAATCTCCGGGGAAATTGATGCTTGATGAAAAATGTGTTCATTATAAGAGAAGCTATGCTGATACTAACGAATGAAAACTCTATAGGGATTAGGACAGGGTGTATCTGCATGCTGATAACAAAGAGGTACCATAGCGCAATGTATTTATTGGGCTGTAATAGTTGTAGACGTTGAACTGATTGTCCTGCTGCGTGTATAGTTGACCCAAAGAATGCTAGAAATGGCTGGTCTTCACCTATTTGACGCTGTTGCATTATCACGGTCTTATAAACTTTAATAAATTTAATGTAGCGTCTAGTACACTTCTTCAAATATTCGTTCCATGTACTTTCAAAAACATGCCCACCTCGCGGCTCTCCAAAAAATGAGCGATTAAGTCGACTGAAGGGCTTCTTCATTTTTCTTCACTTCAGCTGTTTATTTATCGCATCTCCGAGTTGACAAGCAACCGCTCGCAGAATCCATCCCCGCGGCCATCGATCTACGCTTCCAACCATCAATCAAGCACTATCAACGTAATGGCGTTCGATACTATCTTGGCGCCACGCGGCGAGAGGAGGAAGTGGATGCTTACGTTTTTAGGCCACCTCTCCGGCGCGTAAGCACGGGGACATCAATTATGGCGAGGGAAGCCGAGCCGAGCTATTTCCGGCCATCGGGGAATCCTTACTGATTTGCCGTCATAAGTAGGTGGGACTTTGTTGCGCTGGCAACGCTGATTAGTCGTGGATGCGTCTATTCCTTGCTGAGTACGCCGATCCACCATCACTCCGATTAGCTCGGGGATGTCAAATTTAAATGCCGCAGCCCGCCCGCTGTGTTCGTGCCGGTTGAGGAGCGCGAAGAGTGGGTGAAGCGCCCATTTTACATTGTCTACGTTCGCGGCACCCTGTCTGTTTGGGTTACTTTGTGGGATGAATTTTCCCGCTAGCGAGATTGATTGATGCTGCTGCTCAGCCGGTGCCCAGGGTGAAGTGATTCGTTTGTCTTTAGTGTGCCCGCTTCGTGTGATTAGTCAAAGAAGAAGAAGGAAAAAATGCGCAAAAGATGGTCGTCAATGATGATGGGAGTGAATTTTCGGCAATGGATGGAGATGGAGCACTCTCTCTCTGCCGGTGATGGTATCGAGTTTTTGACAAAATGTTTAAAATTGCTACGACAGCAGCATCCGGTAATTTGTATCGATCACGATGGTTGTGACAATGGCATCGATAGAAACAAATTCACCCTACGCGAAAGGCGGGGCACACGCGCGAGTGTTTAGTATGACATGATGAAAATGTCATATTTTCCCCTTTTGTTGAACAGCTCTTGAATATAGCATTCCTAAACATCAAAACCACAAATCAACACTTTTGTATTGTGTTGGAATGTATCAGCTAGATATATCACCTAGCTAGAGCTTCAACTAGATTTGAACATTGAAAATATGATTTGAATATCCAATTTCCAAACAAACATGATGTTCCACTCATTTCATCGCATTGTATTGTCGGATCAACTTTTACCTCATGCCGATTTTGTATTCTAAATTTCATAACTACCCATTGGTTACGAAGTCACATCCTCGGGGAATTTCGTTCATACCATATTCATACATTTCGATGAATTGTATTGGCAATGTGGAATTTGTCACATCTTTTTTTTTCTAAAACGCATTGAGTTTCATACCCAAAGCAACAATATATTCTAATTAAAATCATCATGAGACTTGCCGGGGCGTGTTTTTGCACCGGCAGCGTTGGGGTGTTTAAATACTAGCTGTATAAACAATTGCGATCCTAGTTGCGGTTAGACAAGCAACACACCGAGCTGCCGTGGCTCCTGGAAACGGGCGAGAGAATCCGGCCAAATCAGACAGCAGACACATGCTAATTATCGCTAAACGGTACCGTCAGGAGCAGTTTTCCCACGAACCATGTTTGCGGTGCCCGAAACACTGCCGCGTTCGGTTCAGGTGCGTAGATATGTTTCTGTCGAAGAAGCCACACCACACCTGGCTGCTCCGCTGGCATTCGCGAGGAGGCGGTGGTACGCCTGGCTGATTTGCTTACCATTCTGCGGCAAAACGATTCCATGAATTCGAAATGAGGCAACATAAATTGGTGCGAAAGTTGAGCACTTGTTTCTGCGCAAATCACTTATTCCTGTGGGGGAGGGTAGAGCGATCTAACAACTGGAGTTTATCGCACGCAGCGCGATTGCGTAAATGTTTGCGTAAGGAAATCAGGTGCCGATTGGTTTCGGATTGCAGTTGCTGAAGATTTTTCACACACACTTTCGCGTAAGACTCGCTTAAGAGTATTCGCTGTATAGTTGATGAATAATAGCCGAAGGGATAAAGGTTGCAGAACAGAATGACTTGAAAAGATTTGAACATTGACATTGCTCACTAGAGCCGAATGAATAGTTTCCAATTCTTTGAAAGGAACATTTAAAGAATACGGGTTGTAAATCTTCCATCCATATTCATATATATGGTGTTGTTCATAAGAATGGACAATAATAAGGTATGTTGTTGCTATTGTTTTTAAGATGCTTTGTGTCTTGTTTTTCTATAATTTCTTCGCGGATCTTCCGAAAACAGCTTAATGGATGGACCTATAACTATGAACTCTGCTTGGATTAACCCTAACCTTACTTTGAAGCTTCCCAACGTGTTTTTCTAAACTTTTCTTTGTGCAATCAAACAAATCTTCACATGACAGGATGCAATTGCGCTACCGCGGGGAGGTCTTGAAAGTCAAAGCAACGAATGCTGCCCGTGCGCGTGCAAACAACGACTGTGCAACGGAGCGAATGATTTATGCCCTCATCTTAACTTTCCAACAAGTTCCATTTCTGACCGGAAATTGTCCATCATTGCCACTGGCGTGCGGTAAACGGGCGAGCATATGCGCCCGTCGCCCGCTGCATCTGGCGACGAACGGTTACGTGCTATCTGGAGCGTACGATATTGCCTGCTGCCGGCATCCGCAACCAGCTGATAGCGTTTTGATTTTAATGGATTGCCGAAGCGAAAAAATTATCGCCTCGATTATCCATTATTCATGCTGATTGTTGCTCGCCTGATCGATGGTGCGGCTGTTTGGGGCTGGAGGATTGGGAGAAGTGTGGCCCGGACTATCTGGTGACTCTCTTTCCGGTGCGGTGGACGTCAACGAACATTCACTCGACATCGGCTTGCCTTCCGGTTGGCGTTCACATTGAAGAATATAAAAACTGATCAAACTCGCAATGTCAAATTATTTCTGCTTTGCTCTGGTTCTAATGGATTGTGATGCTTTCCGTGCTGTTGTATTGAATTTGAATCGATAGACGTAAGTATTGAGGTGTATTTAGGATACATCATATCCTAATATAAGCTTCAATTCTGTCAACACTGTGGGAATCCTTCAGATTTTGTATGTAACATCACACCAGCGTAAAGAAGTTTCAACGTATTTCACGCACGATAAACCAGATGCACCAGATAATGGAGGGTGTCACCTTCCCGGTAGTGTAATATAATTGTGAAATGTATCCTTCGCAATTACGCGATTACTTTTTTGTCTCTCTCTCAAGCTCCAGCTTTATTAACGATACATCGTGCACAGGAACCCTTGTCCGGCGGAAAGCTCCGGATGGAGATTGTTACTAAGCGTTTAGTCAAACTTCATTATAACTATCCCACCCACCGGCGACGGTCCGTTTCGGGCCCGTTCCAACGCCTCCGAAAGGATTTGCTGCACTGCTGCAACGGTGCGCCATCAATCCGGGCCCATCGGGCCGCCGCGTTGACGCTGGGCGAGGAAAGTAAAACTATAATTAATAAACTTCACCGGACGCCAGAAAGTTCTGGTCGGAAGGCAACGACACTCACCACGACGGCACACGGAACACGGAAAAGCCCAAAGAGGATTGGGTGGACAAAGAATATGATCCGCGCGGATAAAATGGCGAAAAACTTGCGGCACTTGCGAAAGTGTGTCCACGGCGTGGAATCAGCCCCTGCAAGATGACGGCCACCGCCATCGGACGGCGTCGACCAGCTCTCGTTCCGGGAGTGTTTTTCTTGCTGTATCTTTTTTCCTTCTGCTATCCAAACTTTCCGCCAGTCTCGCGCTTTGTGCATCCGTCAAGCTACCGGCGCGGAATTGCAAGCTCGTCGCGCCCGCGATGCAATCGCGCATCGTTCGAGCATAATTCACCGTGGAACGGGCATGGCGGGACGGAAATGGCCAACAGGCGTAATTTAGTTCATTTACTGACAGCAGGAAATAATTAAACATCGTTTCGGCGAACAATGCACAATCCGCAGCTTCGGCGCTCCGATTGAGTAACAGCTTTATTCACTCATTCTGGCTTTTTGTGATGGCTTTAGTGGTGTTTTTTTTTTCTTCCTATTTTCATTTTGTGCAAACTCTCGCCGTACCCGGGCTTCAGTTTAGCTAGCTTTTTGTGCTCGAGAGAAATGCTTCCCTGCTGGGCGCTCGAGGTGTGACCGTGGGCCCGACCATTGTGGGTGCTTGCGGACGTTTCGGACTGAACAATGGAAATGCAATTTCTTGCCCGATCTTGAATGGGTTTAAGGGAGGATCTTTCAGTGGAAAGTAGATAGGATACGATTATAGTCTAAAGAATGGAATTCATGGAATAGTTGAATTAAATAATATTTACTTCCGGTGTCAAGTCCATATTGTTTACATGGATTATGTTGCTGTCACTTTCGGCTAAATCTTGTAACTATAGAATATAAATAGATGTAATACATAAATGTAATCATAAACCATATTACAGTGGAGATTAAAAAATTATTCATTTTGTTGTAGAACATGTTCTTCAGGAAGTGAACAACAACGTATACAGATTGTCACAAAAAGACCGGCTGCCAATTAATATGATCCTCAAGCCACACAACTAACACGCCCGAACAAATAATGCGCTATTAAGAATGCATCAACTTTTAAGCTCGTCTTCTGCAATCGCCTCATCTACGTGCCAAGAAAATTGGTATAGTTCGCGCTGTAAAGCGTAAGATATGCACACGGGAGATGCCCTTGAACTGTTCGGCCACGGTAAGCCATAAGCACAAGTTTGTGAATAATTTTTCCCCGTTAGAGTTCCCACAGTGCACTCATAATGCATCCCGTCCGCTTGTCGGGACGGTTTGTTTACGGTCGGCACGAAGCGCTTTGGCGAACGGGCGGCAAAACATCGATAGAATTTTAAGCAACACGAAATCAACACCCTCCCCGTTCGGCTTATCGCGCGGATCGAGATAATCGAGGCGGAGCAGGGAGCAGGGCGGCGATTGCACCGCGTTCGGGGTGGTGCATTATCCTTCGGTGCCGCTACCGGGAGCCACTTGGCAAACCATATTTTCCCGGCGCACCATTGTCTGCGATCGGGGCGATACACGGCAAGTGGCGTTGAAAAGTTGGGAATTTATTAAAACTTTGCAGTTTTGTTATTTATTGCCGTGGACTTTTATCGTCCCGCTGGCGGCCACGGGGAGCATCTTCCGTGCGCGGATGGGATGAGAGGAAAAGTTGTTTTTTTTTGTGTGTGTATGTGCGCTGGAAGCAATTAGTAAGCCAGGAAGGGAGACGATGCGATAGTGAGGGAGATGCTGTTCATTAAGAAGATTTGTATGTGGAATGGTGCCGAGTACTATCGTGTCCAGGTAAAAAGGATAACTTTCATTATTGGAAACAGCACACACGTAATATTGTTTAAGCTTCGTTGAAGGAGCTACATTTATATAATAGCCAAAGGATGAACACCATTGCAGTAGACTGAGTAAAACATTGATGTTTGTATTTACCAACTTTTTCATAAAATCACGTACCACAATAGCTAATGCCATCGAGATCTGGATGAAGTCATTGAAATAAAAGTGTCTACACGACAAACAACTGGCGTACTAAAACGGACTTCACAAAGTCTGCAAGTGTGAAAACTATCACAGACCTCTTTCTGCTTGGCGGCGTGTTTTTTTTCGGCAACTCAACGCATCGTACGCAGCATCTTATAACGAGAAGACGTATTGGCTTCAGTGGCGATCAGTGGCATCCACGAAAGCGGCTCCGTACAGCATGCACGAAGAAAAACATTCGCTCGGCCGTAAAACTTACCGTCCCCGACGAGCGTTCAGAACCCTTACGTCGGTCGATCTTGTAAATGGCGTAGAAAAATGCTCCCCGGTTGGGCTGGAGAATTCCGGCGGTAAGATACATAAAGCCTGTCGCAAAACAACGAGCGAAAGTGACACTTCATTTACCAGCCGCCCTCGACGGACGTGGTTGGACGTGTTCATTTGGTTTCGGGCACGGAACTTCGTGCGGTACGAAATCATGCCCTGGGAAGGATCCACTATCGTGGCTCAGACGAGAACGAGAGAGAGAGCGAGATGAAGAAGCAAACGAGAGCAAACGAATATGAGAGTGATATAGTCCCGAAACAATAAACTGACGGTGTCATAAACAGGTTCTCTTGAAAATTGTCGTAAATTTTTATTTACGATCGAAGCGGAGGGCTGCTTCTCATCTCACGCTTTCGTGCTCTCGTCTACGCACACAAGCACACACTCTCGTTGTGTGTGAAAAGTTTTCCACCAGACGAGCTTTTCAGGGAGGCAACCCTTGGCTAAAGTGTCCTTTTTCTTGTGGAAGGCACCAACCGCTTGGGAGGGCGTACGTAGAAATCTTCCAATTGCTTTCATTCGTCAGACTATCAAGCATCACCAACCCGCCTGCACGTCAGCTCCGCGATTGGGATGACGAATGAGGCTTGTCTTGGAGATGATTTTATTTTCCTTCCTGCACCCGCCAAGTGGGCACCCAACCACCCACCCACCCACGTCCACCGTTAGGATCGTTACGCCGATATTCAATTATGTCCAAAACTTTACACGTTCTCCCGTGCGTGGAATGCACGTGGGAGTGACACCGCCTTGAGTTAATGTTTGTTTTTTGCTTCCGTTCCTTCTGCTATGCGAGCCGCCTCGAGTAAGGATTATTTGGCTGTTTATGTTTTACTCGGCTGTATCGGGGGTACTTGCATGGTGTGGTGCTTCTTGCCCGAACCATAATCAGCGTCACCAGGCAGTGCGAACGAACTCCACACGTACTCCACACCGTGGCTGCGTTCGAAAGGCTGCGAGGCGCACGGTGGCGTGGACACCGGCAGTGAGCTTTAATTTATGCTATCGGTTTATTGTACCCTCTATCACAGGTTTTTAGGGCCAATTAGAGCGACGCGCGTTGACTCCTCCGCCGCCCGGGTGGGTTGAATTATTCATGCTGTCCCGGTGCGCTTGGAGCGTTCGGTTTGTCAGGATTTAATGTAGTCTCTTCGTGCCAACACACTGACGCGCGCACACGTGAGGTGTGGAATCAATTTTACATTCGGCTTTTAGTGGCACTGGTGGTAATTTTGTTTCCCCCAGTTCGTTCCGCCGGTGGATGATTGTAAAAGTAATTGATTTGTTTTAGCTGGTGAAAGCTTCCGGACGTACGTTTGGATTCGGCAGTAAAAGATGCGGAATATTCCGTAGCGCGCTTTCAATCGTATTCACTTAAGCTTTAACTTTCGCGTTATATGTGTTTCAAGTTTAAGGATTTTAAAAGGATTTTTTTTAAGGATTTTTTTATATTCAAGAAATTTATGTACATAGAAATATATAAAGCTTCAACATGAGCTTCTTGAAGGTTGTTGTTGTGAGACAGCAAAACAAAAAAAAACACTTAAACGGGGCAGAAATCTCAAACACTTCACAAATGAGGAGTGGAACACATTTTCATTACCATCGATGTTTCGGTGCTGATTAGGAGCCATTTCTGGGGCGACACGTTTGCCCCATAAGACTGGCCAGTGTTGTGGTGTCGCCCGAGGATGTCGGTGTCATCAACAGTGCGCCATAAAACCAGCGTTTTTTTTATTTCACTCTCCTATCGCTACAACGCTGGAGACGCACATTGACTCAGCGTATATCGACAAGTTGCCAGCACGAATGAAACACACACGCGAACCCCCTGTAAGTTGCGATCGGAAGGTGCGTTTAATGTATCGATTTTCTATTAAAGTTAAAAACACTCAAAATAATGAAATTTATTCAATTAATTTCATCACCCGGCACGGGTTGTCAATCAGTCGATTTAGAGAGCGGCGAACATGGTTTGGCTCTCGTCTCGCACACACATACGCCAAGTTGGCACGATTCTCGGAATTTGACACGGTTTCGGTTGCTGATCGGCGCAGGCGGCTGAATTTGGTATTCGGTGACAATTTCAACATCAAACGAGAAGTCGAGAAGCCCCTAATAGAGGTATGCCATTCGTTTGATACGAAAGGATGTAGGATCTTTTAACCTACTTTCTCTCCTACTCGTGATCCACACTCGTGCTGGAACAGTGAAGATTATGTGTGTTGGGTTATGACCAACAAGGCATTCAAAATCGCTATCGACACCGAGCAGCTTGATGCTGGAAGTGAAGTATGAGCCATTTCCGGATTAACTGCTTTGATTAAATAATCCTTTTCTCGTTGGAAACGTTGAATAAATTGAAAGCAATCGTTTTGACGGTAAGGACGCAATGCCTTTTCCCTTGGGCTCACGCGGCGAAATAAATTAAAACTCTACCAACAGCCTTTTAGGTGGTGAAAAAAAGGTTACTCCTCCTAAATCGATGAATGAACGGAGCACCGAAAATTGATTTCATTCACCTTGAAAGTGAAGTCGGAAATGGCAAACAAGATCAACCGTCCGCTGTTGATGATGAGAAATGCTGCAAATGAGTTTACCGCGGTATATCGAATTCACACAGCCCAGAAGGTGTACAGGTGATTTAGTCTCGGTGTTTCGCAATGCTAAACGGCACGGGCAGGTTATAAATGATTGGTTTTCGGAATTTTATCGTCCCCTAATATGTTAATTCGTCCCTGTGCGAAGACCCTCATTAATTTGCCGAACGGTACCCGCGTCCGATTGTTACATTCCGTGCGGGCTTCTACGGACGCTGCCCGGCCCGGTGGAAAACGGACGAGAAAAGTGGAGAACATTTTTTCCGCAGTTATGTTTTTCCTCTCTCTGTCCCTCTCTCGCTCTCTCTCTCTCTCTCTCTCTCTCTCGCTCTGTCGATCTGCTAGAGGAGCGTTTCTTTCTGATCCAGTCCCATTCCTTGCACCGGCTAGTACTGGGAGTAGCTGCAAATCGAGCCAGGCGCACCGTGTTCGGTCCGAGCGCTCGTCGAAGCAGGAGCAGCGTCAGATTCGAGAAGTGCGACCGGGGGTGTGGATCATTTTGTGCAGAATTGCACCGTGTCGGGGAAATAAATGACCTATTTGTCATTCTCAGCCCGAGCCGGTGACCAGCGCAGGCGATAGCCATTTTTGTTTAATATCACGTTTTGTTCGCACAGCGCAGGAAGCCATTTGTGAGGTGGATTAGCGTTGCTAATTGTAGCTTTAAAGTCTTGCATTCGGGGTTTTTTTTTCTTTGTCGCGGCCTCTTGGTTCGGGAAACCGTTGGACGTCTTCTAACGGAGCCACTTCCCGGCTGATTGATCGCTGGTGTCGCTCGCAAATGGTCAGCGTCGGTGCTTGGAGTAATCGGCTGCGAGTGGACATGCTGGAACAGATTATTTCTCACTAAATTGCTGCTGAGATCCACAAGTGGTACTTTTCCAGAGTGGCTTGAGCCAGATATGGCTGTGAAGATATTGCATTATATTGGTTCGCTTTCACAAAAAATTGTATAGTTCATGAGTTCATTCCACGAATATTTTTACGAAATACTTTTTATTTGTTATTGCATATTTTACCAATTCTACGATGATTGGATTAAGGAGATTGCTTTGGAAATAGTTTCAATTCTTCAATATTTATCCTTCGGAATGAATAAAATTCCTGCAAAATTCCTCCACAGGTGTAGTTTGTTATACTGCCAGAAGAAATTGCAATCGTGTCCACATTTTTTTATCCGCAACAGATTAGTTTGAAACGGTTGGATGTTCTGCCGCTTGGAGAATAAATCTTTGTCACTAGTGCGTACTCGTCAGCTGCTGTCATTTATTCCTCCATCGTGATGGCCTCGAGCTAAAGACGCATGTTGAAGAAATCATTCAAACACTGGCTTGCAGCTGCAACAGCTGTGTGAAATTGCAGTTCTTACCGTAAAATGAAAAACGAGGCTAACTTGCTAAGAAAAAGTTTTGTGATAATGATGCAATGTATCTAGTTTTTTGTTGTTGAAAACGTTAAGATGCGTTTCAATGTTTTGCTTGCTCTGTGATAAATGCTCGGTGCGACATTTTGAGATTTTTTTTTCTTGACATCAGGCTTGCATCTGCTGTTAAGTTGTTGAAAATCATCGTTAATCACCCGAAGGAGCGAGGCTGAACGGGTTTAGGCTAAAATTGATTACTAAATTGCGCCTCACTTTTAATTAATAGTTGGAGAACTAGATAGTTGGGTTTCTCAAGATCTTTTCGTATTGGTACGAAAGCACACTTTTTTCATCTAGATCTGCGATTTATCTAACGTGCTACATATTTGAAGATACTGTGCCATCCAATCGAAGAATCGCTTCTATGAAGATAGAATTTAAAACTACCGATAATAAGAGTTTTCGAGTGTTGGAACACATGATCGCTCCGCTGTCGAATCTCCCCAACCCGAAGCGCAGCTCGATTGATTCGATTGAACATTTTTTTGCCCCCCCAAATCAAAAGTCAAACCTCATCCGCTCACCAGTTCCGTACGTTACGCGCGGCGTCCCGATTGCGGGCAACCTTTCGCCGTCCATGAATTTTAATCAAATCAACTGAAACCTTACTGATTGGCTGGCTGGCTGGCTGGTTCGTGAGGGGATCTTTTCAACCCATAAATCGCACCCCCAATGCAACGCAAAACCTTCGTCTTCACACGTCGTCGGGCGCCGCCTTCGCTAAGACGGCTCGGGCACGGAGGGTTCGGTGAGAATTTTGCACTGTCCTCATCGCTTTCGGTCGATTTAATTAAATATTCCCCGCGCTCGGCAGAACGGTATCGATATTTATCAAACGGATTATTCGTCCGTCCGTGTGTCGGTCGTACGTCGTCGCACGAGGCATACGTGAGGCCTGGCTGATGTCGCCTTCGAATGCTGAGCAGGGCATGGTGGCACATTTTTCATTTCTCGCACGCATCCGCCCACGTGTGTGTGTGTTGTCGCTTGCGATAAAGCTTGGGTGTAGCGATCTGAAGGATGCGACACCAGTCCGGTCGGAGCACGTCCCGAAGACAGAAATTATGGATCTTAAAACGCATAAGCTGCGGAAATTGAACGGTATCGGTGGGCGTGTTCCGGTAGAGGCGGGGGGGTTTGCATCAATCAGCAAAGCCCCGGAAAGCTGCTGAATCAAATTTCCCAAGAGGCGAAAGCTTTTTATCGTGTAACAAGGGCTGGGTGACTTGGCGGCTGGGTGACGCGAACAAAAATGTAATAAAACCGAGACAGACGGCAAGAAAAGTGAGAACATTTTTTTCCCAGAGCATTGTACTGACCGAGGTCACGAACAATTGGGTTACGGTGGTCCCTGTGGGTGGGTGTGTCTGAGTACAAGGGACGCAAACAAAATAGACATCGGTGTGCTGGACTAGTTTTGTACCTCTTACTGTAAACGCTCGTTCATGTATTAGTGGAAAAGGGAAATCTGAAACAGAGCATCAGGAAGGATTTGTGTTTCTTTCATACCTTTTAGCCGTCTGACTGATCCTTAAGCTGGAAATGTGTTTTCATAGCAGGACTTTATATTTTTAAAGAGAAAAAAAAACTATAACTAAACAACAAAACGAAAACGAACAATCTTCCTTCATGCTCGCAACTGTGCGAAACTCTTACGATATGCAAACGTAAGATTCTCGGTACGTTTGTACTACTGCCCGGACGCTGCACCACACAAGTGTATCCTTGGACGTTTCGATCGTTTCAATTTACCGCAAGAAAGCTTAAGCCCCAACTCAGCACGGCTGAATGGCTTCCGGAACCTGAGCTTCAGATGCACCGCCGCCGTTCGTTGCCCATCCCGCCCGGCACAGTCCGTTGGAGACGTGCGGCTTACGGGTGAGCATAATGGAAGCTTGCACTACAAGCCTTTCGGATGAAGCGATCCCGGTTGTCCGTTCCGGGAGGTCAGGCGATGCAACACGTCTTGGCTCGAGCGCGTCCCATCTTAAGCCTTTCTTTAGGGAAAGGAAAAACGTTGTTGTAAGGATTCCGGCTATGTGCCGCGCGATGGTGCCGCGCCTTGGCGAGCGTCTTATGGGACGGCAGAAGGACACCTTCGCCAGTAGGAAGCAATAGAGCACGTACCATTAATTCGGGGCCGCCTCGGATCGCTCCGTCCACTTGCCGTGGACAAGTGCCGTCGCTGTTACTCCGCACACATTATCATTTTGAGTGCATCGTTGCATCGGGCGCCATAATCCGGCAGGCTCCGGCTTGATGGGGAAAGTTTTTCAATTTGAAACAAACTGTACGGTGTACGGCGCTCGGGTGTCCCGAGACTCGAGCGATCTCCGGCCGGTTCGGATTGCGGCAAACCCAAATTATGACACTCGGTGAAGTGTTGAGGGCTCGTTTGGCTGAGCGCCCTAACCCGGGTGGACAGATTCGCGAGCCACCGTCGAAGTTATTAATGCAGAGAACGGCTTCCACGGCAACACATGCACGGAGTTTGCGCTGCATGCAGAACAATCAGATAAACTCTCACCTGGGCCCGAATCGCTGATGACACTATCGACCGTCCAGTGGCGACTTCACACCTTGCGGTACAAGTGTTGATGCGCTTGGCACCTGTCGAAACAGGCGTAACTTTCACACGACCGATCGTAGCTCGGATCGTCGAGGTAACGGATGTCACGCTTACCGAGTGCAGGTTGCGAGCGAGAAACAAAGTTTCAATGTTCCTGCAGCCTTACTACACTCGGCACTAATGAAGCAATCATGGGTTCGTGCAAATTCTACATCTATTTCATCTCCTGCTGGTGGATAATGCGCACCTCAATCGCAGGAGTGAATTAGATTGTTATGACGATTGCATTTTTAACATATTTTGTCAGAAAAAAAAACATCAGAACACGCGTGACAGATTTCAAAATAATACACTTCCACCGAATGTTTGCAAACTAAACATGGTGGATAATTGAGTAAGTTTCCTTCTTCGAAAATTGTGATAGCTAGATCACTGAAGGTTAATCTGATTGTATTGATTTGCATGCGAAATTCCTGTTCATTCTGATCCCCGAGTACGACTGCACGGTTTGCAATCCATTCATCCACGATGCTAATAACTGTCGACGGATGTGATCCATCCGGATTTGCGCTCCTAAAGCCGGTGCAGCTGAGCAACACGTCATCCACAACGTTCGGTGTGCATGCCGTTCGGTTCGTTTCGTGCCTTTTTTAATCCTAGTTGTGTTTTGATTTTTGGATTACATGGCTTTAGTTATGAGGTTTTCGGGTTTGCTGATTGGTCGTACGCTGCGCTCCGGAAACAGAAGACTTGATTGCCGTTGTACAGATAGCAGGACGAAGGGGAAGTTTTTTTCTCCATCGTATCGGAAAGGATGAATTCGTGCTTTCCCGGTATTGTCACTATGGTAGTCTGTTGGTGCCTGACAATATGATGGCGCTTTTAGCAGAACAAATGGAATTGAATGATAGTTTTTATTAAATGATAACTGGTAAATCAGAAGATAATCGCCGATAGCGAAAGTAGAAATGTACACCTATTTCAAGAGAAAGGTTTAAAGAGCCTGTTTATTAAGTCACCACATTAATTTGATGCCAAGCTCAGGTAGCGCACCGTGTCTGTATTTCATCTGACCGGCGGAACCATCTGGTGGACGATAAACGAAACTTAAGTTCGGTGGAACTTCACTCTAACTATAGCTCCATAATCGGCTTTATCTCTCTGTAGTCTTTTAGTTTTACGAGACTTTTAATTGAAGCGGAACCCACCATAGTCTTGCGAAGTTACGGATGTTTGGTGGGGACGAGATTTTCACCCATTGCGGCACGAATGTCGCCAAGAGAGGGGAATTTAATTTAACTTGTCACCGCCTTCACTGGTGACAGTTAACTTCCGATATTCCGCATCGGCTGCGTTTACGAGATTCTTTCGTGTCGTTCAACGCCGCGCGGGGAAGTTTTTAAAGAGGCCGTCTGCAAATTTCCAACGAGAGCTCACATTGGCGTCCGAGCTGAAGGTGTAGGAAGATGAAATCAGGAAAGGGTAAGCGGAAGTGCGAGCCTCAGAAACTACCACAGACGACTGCAAAACGCAATCAAAACAGGTTGCGGTAGTACGTGTAGTTTATTCCGTCTCATTATTCGGGTGACTTGCCTTGGAAGCCATTGTGGGGGTGTATGAAGGATAAACTCCAGGGAGTCTCATGAAATGTTTGGTTTGCAGCGACTTGAAATAATATTTTGAAGTAGATTATGAGGGCGCTTTGTTGGAGATTCAGAATATTTGATTAAAAGTGATCTTTCAAACACTGATTTGAGTAAGTACATCTTTTGTAAAAAAAAATAATGCATTATAATGTTTTTGTCTTTGTGGAATGTCTGAAACAGTACGCAAATTTGTGCTAGCCTTAGTTGAAATTATTCATTATAGAAAAATATAGAAAGACACTAAAATAACTATCAACATAAAGCTCCCTCCTCTTAACTGCCTCTGAATATCGGGAGTGATTGTGACCTTGCTCGTGCAAATGTGCGCCATTTCGCCGTCCATCCTTGCCAAAGCAATAATTTACGGTCAGCAGGCGGGTGGGGGACAGTAAAAAGGGAACGGAAACGTAGCTATCACGCACCATCGGCCATCCTGTCCCGAACATCAGCCCCTTCCGTTTCGGCATTCTTTCGAGTCCATCCATCGATTCTCCGAGCAGTCCGCTCTGACCCACTTAGGGCAACATTTACTTCCTGCTTCACTTGTTCGAGTGTTTTCTTCATTCTTTCTTGCTCTTGCTGCCCCTGCTGTTGTTATCATTCCCTTCGCTCCACCCGGCAACACTTACATCCTTCACCAGAAGTAACAAGAACGTAATAACATTTCGTCACGCGCTACATTCCTTACAATTTTTGGTGGTCTAATTTAATTTTATTATTTTCCACTCGACCGAACCGCCGGCTCGCTGGCCGGCAGGGCGATTGCGGTGGGGGATCGGTGGTGCTAATTGCAAAGGCGGGTTGGTTTGGCCAAATCTCCGCCTACCGACGGCGAAGAAAATACTCCCAATGTACAACTTCTGCTTCCGTGCAGGGAGGAAAAAAGGGAGCCGGACGAACCAAAGCAAAAAACAAGAATGCGTTGTAGCATTAAAAAGCAAACGGTTCGTCCATCCCTCCCGGGGGCTAAACGGAATGGGAACTTCAGTCCCGTTGAAAGGAACCGGCTGAAAATGGGAAATAAATGTGCAGGAACAGAGTAAACCTGGCAAGAGAGAGAGAGAGAGAGAGAGAGAGAGAGAGAGAGAGAGAGAGAGAGAGAGAGGGCATCATCATCATCATTCCACCATCATTCACACTCGGAGGAGCTTCTTCCGATTGTGCTTTTGTGTGTAAAACTCTCTGACGAGTCCCCAAACCATTCGTTGTCCTTCGGAACACCCGTCCCACTGACCAGCGGAAACTCAATGGGAGGATTTATACCTTCCCTGCCGTCCCGGAACAGTGCACCGCACCGACCAGCGGGCCGGGGGAATTGGTGTTATTATTTTTAATTTTATTCATCACTGCCCATCGCGGCCGAGGGCAACACGCTGGGCGACGCTATCCCGCACGGTTTCGGTTAAAGTGTGGGGGCATGTGCTTGGCTACCCCATAAGACTTTTCGCAATCGACGCATTATTCGTTCGTTTCAGGCGGACCGTACGGCAAGGATGCGCGGCGACCATCTGTCCCATGCATTTGATCCCGATGGACGGAGAGAGTGATGGCGAACTGACAGATGGTGACAGAAATCACGACCGTTCAGCGTATTACGAAGGGTGCCGCGTCGTAAAGTGGAAGCCAATTGAAATCGCTGAACGACCGTACGGTGACGGGTTTTTCGCAGGGAAACTATAGCAGACAGTTGGGAAGACATGGGGAACCAAGCTGACCGATGTGAATGATTGAAAATTTCAATTTTATCAAACGGGAGAGCACGTTGAATTGAAATAAAAAGGTCATCTGATTTTATAGTTCTGGATTAATCATTCTGAATAAGAAATTATATTTTCATTGTATAGTGAAGCAGCTATTGTTTGAATGAGTTGATTTATTCAATATATCTTTATTTATTATGAATAAATCACAGCTCAGAATTTTGGTTTTTGAAGTAACATTCTTTTCAAGAGTTTAATTAGAACATGGCTTTCTGTAGTTAGTTTTATATGTATTTTTAAAAAGCCTATCCACCAATACCACTTAGAAGCACGTGTCCATGGCACCTATTATACACAGAGAACGCATTAACGCTTTCCCCAAGATTATCTTTTTGTTCGTTCAAAAATGTACTACAACGACAAAGGCATCTCCTGACAGCCGACAATGTGTTTCTTGTTAGTGGATCTTTGACGTGGATCTAGAGCGCATTTTGGATACGATAATCTCTGAAAGAATAACTAAAAATTGCGTTCCGCAACATATTTCGCATGAACTGAACTTGGTTACAATGAGCTATCGGCAGAATTGAGCTATTATTTTTTATGCTGATTATGTCTTCTACCGTTGCGCGAGGCGCTCTTTCAATGTGTCGGATGTTGATGGGAGGAAAAAATGAAAACTAAGACTGTTTTCATATTTTAGCTAGCTAATCGCGCTAATCGCTGTTATATGCTTCTTTACGAAGCTGTAATCTACGTGTGGACATCTGTCCAGTACTAATACAGTTTTGCAAACGAACTGATACACACCATTATATACAATGAAGAGTGAAATGTTAGCAAAATCGATTATCGAATATTATCCGGCGCGAATAAGCTTGGTTTGTGCATTCGCCTCATAGGCTTCCGCGATCTGACCAGGTATCAATGTGGTTCGAATCAATATCGGTCGGTGACATGGTTCTATTCCGGGTTTGCTAACTTTGTTGGGATTGACGTGCTACATTTTAACCACGTTAGTACTGAGTCCCGAAAATCGATTACACGCCACAGGTATGCATCGAGTTTGGCTGGAAAACAAACAAAGCGTGCACGATTTTATGATAACAGGACCCACAGCCAAGGCTTCTATTTCAAATCTGTATACCGATTCCGAGTAATGGACAAATTCGCTAGAGTGAAATAATTTCAAATTTGGCTCGTATTTTCGTTTTCGCTTAAAATGTTCATAGAGTTGTTGTTGGTGCATGGAACTATACCTATATCACATGTACGAATATCTTTATTTAACCGATAAGCATGGAGCTAATTGAACCAAAACGTCACACTTGAATAAAACGTGGATATTCCTTTATAACCTGATTACAAAGCCAAGCTGGCTGACTAGCGTAAAATACGACCACAAAAATTGGCTCAGAATTTTGATTGAGATGCATTAGCTTTTTAATGGCTTGTTGCTAGCCAAATCTTGTTCATGCGAAAAGAGAGTTCCCATTTGGGAGCGCAAAGCACTACGGAAGTCGAATTTCCCAGAAGGCCAGCAAAAGGTGAGCCGACCGAGTGAGTGATTTGTTTGCGCTTTTGCCATTGCTTTGACTCGGACAAAGATTGGTTATGCACAAAGGACGGATGCGGTCCTCAAGCGAAAGTCAAACAAACGGACGTAGGTCAATGAAGGTGATCAGCTGAGTTTGCGTTGGAGCGAAGTGTATCCGGGCGTATAGCATCGCAACGGCCTGCTGAAGTTTGCTCAGGTAGCCAAGTGTTGGACGGCAATATTTGATAGATGGATAAGTTTATTTAACTTTCCCTCGTGTATATTACAGCATGCATGATGTATGGGATTTATTGTTATATTTCATTTTCGTCCAGAGTCCAGTAATCAACATAAAGAAGAAGAAAAGTATTCAGCAATTATCATTGAATAACATATATTGTTTTAGAAATTGATGTAAGGTTATCGATGTAACTGATCGCTCTTTCACTGGTACTATCATCGCTTTCTGTATTTTTTTTTGTTTAATACATAGGCATAGGCAAAGGCATTGCAATTTGAGATTCCTTATTAGCAATGATGGTCTAATCAGCAATTTGTTCGATTGGATTGTTCACCTTGGGAGGGTTCCAACACTTAGGAAACGCACTGAAGGAGATTTTCCTAAATGTCGTTCCTAACGTAACGAACTCGAGGTAGGATTCGAAGCCTATGACAAGCATGAGAGCAGATTGTCGAAATAACCCTGACCCTGAACCCTGTTGTGGTCACTCGAGTAGGATGGGTTTACTTTTTTGCCCGTTTTGTTAGACGATTTCTGAGTACTCAAGCATGGTGGTTTTTTTTACGGGCAAGATTTGAGTTATCCTTCATCAAAAATTTCAGACGGTGTTTGCAGACAAACGTTAACCTGATCGACACGTGCGTGAGAGGGTTTGAGTTTCTGCTCGGTTGTGGTTGGGATCTTGTGTGGTAATGTGTTACTACCGCTGGGCAAAATTGGCCCATATACCCGCATGTTAACCTCCCACACACACTCATACACACACGCACGAGTTGTGCCATCAAATTTGCAATGCTTGGACACTTGGTGGTTTTCATTTTATGGAGAGCTGGGTTTTTGTTAAACGACTTGTTTGGATCGAAATTTGTCAGAAAATGGAAATGTCAACATACGGTAAGTACGATGAGATGTTGGAAAACGATGATTTGGCAATCACATTTTGCAGCAGGAAGTTCATCTATCACGGCAAGCGGGGCAATGTTTACACAAGACGTACCAAATTCTTCGTTCAACAATATTTTCTCGTCATATCTGTGCGAGTGGCAAAGAGGAAATCGACATCTTCATCAGCGTCGATAGCAACCAGCTCCGATCGGTTCATCAATTCTTGAGGGAAAAATCCTAAAAAAGAACGAACTGGACTGATAAGGTCTCGCAGCGTTCGCAGCACATTCGCGCTCAATATGCGAACCATGTCCCGGTGCAGGAAACGAAGCGAAAAAACGTAAGAAAATCCTAATCCGATCCGTGTACGAGCAAAAACCGAAGGACGGTGGCCTGCGATAAGGCATCAAATTAACCCTTTTCCGAATCGGAAATCTACGTTTGACAGCGAATGCGTTAAAATATGACAAGCACCGGGTCCGAGCAAACAAGCAATCGTCCGTGCTACCGGTGGCCTTGTTTGGGATGGACACACGGAAGCGCCTTTATGCTGAGGCGACACATTTTCTCGGCGTGCGCGTGACGCTGGATGGTGGCCCGAGGTGGTTGACGTGGTGGAAAAATGCGATTACCGTCCCGATATTTCATCTGTCGGAAGCGGGAAGCGGGAAGGTGGTGCGCGGAGGCGTGCACCATGTGATGTTGTGGGTGGTAATGGGTTGTGATGCTTCATGCATTACGTGGACGTGCAAATTTCACAGAGGTGTGATTTCGGTGTGTTCGCTGTCCAACAATGGTTCGGCTGATCGGGTAGGTACGTGTGAATTGCCGTTGGTTTTTGTTCCGCACACTTAACGAGGGTATTACACGGTTGGATAGGGCATGGGCTGTGTTATTATTTACAACAAATTATTTTAAACATTATTTAAGTAGTGCATAAAGGCATATGTAGCATGTTTGTAGCTGTTTGTTTTATATTAAATGTCAATTATTGATATAATACTATCAGCGCAAAAAGGGTCTTTAGCAACCTGACTCCAAACGTATTGTTTGTATTTTGTGGAATTTTTAAGCCTTTCAATAAAGATTTAGAGAGAAGATGAGATTTTCGCCAAAAATTCTACAAAATGACAAAATGACTGGGAAATTACCTTTATTGAAACAATTGTTTATAGAGAATTGCAAAGAAATGCTTAAAAAGTTTATGTTTATTCTAATTTCAGCCGCAAATGGGCTTAGTCTTAACTCCTAGTTACGGATTTAGCCGCACTGCCCATCTCGACCGTTGCAAATTTGATTCAAAATAAAATTCCAGGATAATGGTAGATTTATCACGAAGTTCCCAACGCAATCGTACAGCTCTTGGCCCCCCCAAAATTGCGTTGACACACTCACAGGACGGCTCCCGCTCTGCCGCCCGTAAATCCAATCGGACGACCAGGCGACGGTCGCATTTGCGTCGGAACGAAAAATAAAGTTCACCCAGCCGTCCGTTTATCGGAACCGTAAAAGTTATCTCAGCACCAAACCAGTTTGTGTCACAATTTGACCGAAATACGATCTTCGCCCAGCGTCCGGTGTCGGGTCGGTGGGAGAAAAATGAGATTTTGCTTTCATATAACCGCATTTGCAGTCGCCTTCGACTCGCTGGTTGGGGGCGCTGGCTGGCTGGCTTCTTTTGTCGCCGCTGAAGTGAAAAATAACACCCCGCCCCCTCGGGCCACCCGGGAAGGGTGGCTGGCAGGGGGTGACGAACGCAGCATGGAAAAGCATCAGTGAAAAGTTGTCCGTTTCTGTTTTGTGCGGGGACTGGCGACATGCTTCCCGGTCATCGGACGATTGGATGCGAACTGCAATCCGATGCATTGGTGCAATGGAGCTGTGCGATAGTGCAGCTTCTTTTCTGGCTTTGTTTGTACCCTGCCCTGCTGCCAGCTGCCGCGAGCCCTGCGGGCCTGCTTTTCTGACTGTCCGCAGCAAAAGGTTTACTCGCAAAAGGCTCTTGTCTTTCTCGACTTGAGTGCAAAGACAAACCCACAATAGAGTTCCATTTTCGGATGTTTCGTTGCTTTTTTTTGTTAGCAGGATGAAAGTCTGCCTGCAAATGGTGTGAAGTTTCCGTTCGCTTATACGAACATTCGTCGGTGTGGGTTTGTTTTATGTAATTTTTTTTGCAATTTTCTCTCCCCGTTTTTGTGGGAAAGTTTAGCGGAAATTGATCTGTCTTGTAAGTTTGTTCTGTAGGCTTAAACATGCAGCGCGGTAAATCAATTGAATAACATTTGAATAGGATTCAGTACGTGCAAGGACTTCAGTAGAATGATTTATGTTTCTTTCAAACAGCATTGCATTTTAAAATTACCACGAATGTTATCCTCTTATAGTTAATTAATCCGTCACTCACATTAAATGAAGCAAGAAGATTGTGCCTAAAAAAATTGAACTACAGCTATGGATAGGAAACTTAATTTTGACTGGTTTATTATTGTTCCAGTATTGTTTTCGTATTTCGACCAGTACTTCGAATGTAAAGTGATCCTCCAGTAGCTCAAAACATGTCCTATCTTGTAGTCTTGAATCAAGATGATCAAAGTTATCTGCTAGGAAACAATCAAACAAATAAAAAAATATATGAAGTAAAGGGAAGCTTTATTACCGACAGGTTTTAGGTCTCTGGATCTAGCCCTGAGCACACATTTGAAAAAATAACGAAAAGATTGACCATTGGATTTGGAGTTGGAGTGTAATCTCTGATACTTATAATGTTTGGAGTAGGTCCAATGAGATGTAAAGTGTGGAGAAGCAAAACTGTTTTACCAAAATTTCCAGATTACCTAAGAATTAGGCTTTCTCTACTTTTGATGCTGATGCTCTCATGATGAATTATCTAATTCAAGTTTCTAGAGGAAAGGTGTCATGCAAATATTCGGATGGTTCTGAGACATTACACCTTCGCTAAAGGTTAAACAGAGATTCGATTCTGAGATTCGTGAATGTGGTAGGTGTCCTTGCATGAAATGGGTGTTTTCCTATGGTAATTTATTTGGGTGTTATATTTGAGATGATTACTGGAGAGTGCGAAGATGCTACGCCAGTTTGCGAGTGCTGGTACGGGCTCAGTGGGTGAGAAAATTGATGCACGTTTTAAATCTCTTTTCCTTAACCTTTCAAAAGGTTATAGGAGCGTTATCGTGCAAAAACGATGGAGAAGGTTCTGTCCATAACGACCCGAAGCCTTCTTCCTAGTAGGTGATCCGCCCTTCAGACACGTGAAGCGGGCAAATGCTTGAATTTGCTAGGCTTGTTCGTTCCAGATTACAAACATATATTTTTGCTACACAAAAGCTTATTATTTTTCGCCTTTTACCTCACCAGCAAATATATCCCATTGTGGAGGGCCTGCGGTTGAATGGTTTATTTGCATTTTCCTTGGGTTAACCTTGCAGTCTGTTGGATAACTAGCACGGGAAAGCGACGAGTGTGCGAACAGGAATATGGGCATAGGAACAGAAGAGCAAAAAAAACTCCTACTGCAATCATCGGCCTACGTCCTACATTGGTAGTGGGTAATAGGACTGTCAGCACGATCGTCTGCTCAAACATTTCGCTAACCAGACAAGCGGAACCCAAACACCAGCGCAGCTATGGTGAAGAAAATGCGACCGAAACCCTTTTCCGAGCTGCTCAGGAATCTTTCTCTAGATTGGAGCAGTATTAATTGAAATGTTTTGAAGCGGACTGTGTTTCTCGCTACGTAAATTCAGGCCGCCATCAACGGCAACCTCACGATCAGATAGCTGAGGGTTTGGATTTTGGGTGGCGGCCGCTATCGGGATGAACATTTGGATGCGGATTTGGATTGCTTTATTTTTACATTGAAATCGTCCGTTTCTGGTTTCGCTTGCCCATGCGGTAACGTGAAGCGAACTCCGTAATGTGTTTTCGATCGACATTTTCCGGCCTGGTTGATGTTGTGAATTGGTGGTAAATTAAGCACACTCTTATCTGGAGAAGCAATTAGAGAAATTGCTTATATTTGTGTGCATGTAATGCTTTACGGATGTGTTAGGTAAAATAGTTTGCCTAACGCTACATTAAGGCAGCATAAGAAAATGGAAACAATGAACGTTGTTAGAAATATTGAGATTCTTATACATGCAAAGTTGAAGTAAAGTTGAATTTCTGAATTCAAGATGGCAGAATGTATGCACTCACGTAGGGGCTGTGTTTGAAATTCATTTGCTGGTTGTTACGATTGATGTTTTCGTGTAAATACATATTTGCTTTCTCAGATATGAAAAGCTGCAGAGGGGACTTTCGGTAAAAAAATATTGCATTTTCACTGCGTTTGCTGGCAGGAAAATCATACAAGTGAGCTAGACTTTGATTAAAAATATTATATCTGGTGTATATTTATTCTGAGGACATATGTGTCATCTTTCTACGCACTGTGTCTCTCTTTGATCACCTTAATGCATGATTTAAAAAAAATCAAGTATAGGATTTGTAGTTATGGGATTGAAGCTATTATATTCAACCATAGGGTTTGCACAACAGAAAATCTAAACGCAAATCTAAACCATTCGACCTTTACACAGAATGTGAGCTTCGTGGAAAGCGTTGAAATGCTGTAAACTCTCATAAAACACACAATTCGGATATTTTTAGCCAAGCACTGGTGTGCTCTGTTCGGCCCCTATTATTACTGGATTATTACGCACGGGCAATCTCCCCAACCACCTAGACACATGAAGGAGGGATTTTTCGGATATGAAGAATAGGGCAAAAATATCATCATCCGATTTGTAGCACACGCGTAAGCGAGGGGCACAAATTTAACGCCCGGCCGTTTCTTCAAAAACGCCTTTTCCTAACACAACATTCTTGAGCTTCATTCCGGCACTGGGAGTGGGACGGCAATCATTCCTTCCAGCCGGGGTAGCCTATGTATACCCACATGCAATACATAAACGAGTTTTTGAAGCTTTTGCAATGATGGGAGCCAGGGCAGTAAAGTGGCGCACCCATGACGACGATGGTGATCTTTGCGCGGCATGGAGACCTCTGCCTCTGCCCTTCTGCGACATACGATGGGCAGGATGGGAGGCAATTTTCCAGCTAACCGTGCCGCAAGTACTTCCCGACGACTTTAAACGACCGCTCCTTTGCGAAAGTGATTTTAGAATGTTGAGCCAACCTTGAGCAGCGCGTTTGGGGCAATAACACCCACGCAACATTTGTTCACCCAAATCAGGTCGGAAGGTTAGACTTTTAGGGCATTCCGATCACTTGCCTGCTACGTGTGGCATGTGACTTCCACAGCGTGCTTCACATCGCTCGCAGGGGGAGACTAGTTTCCTCCGAGCTGCGTGTTACTGTGTCAATGCTCTAACGTGGCCCTATTCGTGGAGCGCATTTTTGTCGCGTTTGCTCCTGCTCGTGACGTCGCGGTATGCACGGGTACTGCGAGAGTTCTGTGTGTATAGACACAGCGCTTCGATTGAGTGTATCGGGAGTTCGATTTTATGGAGATAATGCACCTCATCGCACATTCAATCCCGACGATTGCCGCCTGCGTACATAGAATAATTGCGTATATGCGTATTCCTGCTGGTTGTTTGCACTCCTTACGCAAATATGTATGTAGTTCGTGAGGACGAGGAAGCTTGGAGGGAGAGGACTGTTTCCATGGCCCATTTCCTACCGGTAGGTTAATCGTGCGTTTATGCCACCAGAATCGGGTTGAGGTTAAAGTTCGCTGAGGAATAAATGAATACGTTTAACATAACTTTGGGCGTACGGTGAGTGCTGCATGCATCGCTGAGCTGGAGAGTACCACCAACGAGATAGCACTAGGATTCGCACTAATATCGATTAGTTGCAGCCATCTAGACTATGTGATCGTTTGCTTGATGAAACCAAAGCAATGCACACAAAAAGTAAACTAGCTCTGCTTTCGTTTCAACTCGATACATAAGGGATGGATTTGTGGGACTATTGATATCACCATTGGAGTCATGTTGGAATCGTGAAAAACATGCAAAAACTACGGATCGTATGCCTCAGGGGGAGCATTTTTCTTCTGTGTTTTACTTCCCTGTGTCGTATTGAAAACGATAAATTTGCTAGCTCACCTCAATGCAACGATATATTGAATATGTTCGCAATGGAACAGGGCTCATACGCTCATTGCTCTAGCTACAACATGGTAAAAGCAGAAACATTTTGTTCACCTTAGTCTATGTTATTGTTTTACAAAGTTCAGAAAGCAAAATATACCGTCTCATTTGAATTCAAATTCGCGTAATAGTATGGTCATCGTACGGCTCGAAGAGCTCGTTATTTTAAAAGCACCTCCATTGTCCTTTCACGCACGCTGGGTTGACTATTCTACTATATTAGGCAGAGCATACGTTTCGCAATTACAATCATATTACAAGGGCACAAGACACCTTAATCATACGTACGTCCGATTCCTTTATTCACTCGTGTCTCTCTATGCAGGCGCAATCATTCCCATCCGACTTCGATGGCACGTCAGCATTTTGCATCTAAATGGAACTTTTATCCAATATCTTCCACCGTCGTTAGGCTGCGGAGGATTCCGTTTCGCTCAACATGCACGACAGAGATTCTAGGCATTGTTTCCGTAATTGAATTCTGGATTCGAAAAGCGTACTCGAGCTAGCAGGAGGCGGCCGAAGCAAACGTAAAAGAAATAATATTAATCAGGAAATGTCAGTATCGATACCCGGTTCAGACAATGCAAATTGAAAAGATCCATTCCTTTTTTCAAATTATTTGCGTTCTTCAGTTGGATATGTTGGGTACGAGAAACATAATGATCGGTGGAAATAAGTTGATATTGATCGTTAATATAAAATATTTTATTTATAACAAAGTTTGTCTTCATTCCAGGGTAAGTTTAAGAAGATCATTCCCTCTCACTCCTTGCACACTGGACGATTGAGTTGGAAATACTTCTGCATTTGACAATTGGCAATTACGGTTGGTCCTTGCAGAACATTATGCACACGGCACTCGGGAACCTTTCCTGAACTCTTTCCTTCTAAAACAGTGATCGTTGTGCGAGCAAGAGACATGTGTGTGCTCTTAGTGATTGTTCCAGAGCTGTAGGCTCTTATCGACTTCACTGCAACTCGTAGGACCGCCTCACATTACACGGATACACGTCGTACTATCTCGACATGACCATAACCTTGAAATGAGGCCTTTGTGAACTTTCGACTGCGGATGAAAACTACATTAAGCTGCAAAGATAGTAGCGTGCCAATTTTAGATTCCTAGTTTTGCGTTTGGAAAGACATCCTACTAAGTCCTCTTCAAGCTACTCTATCTCTAGATATGTTCTTTTCTTACCCGCTAAAGCGAATGGAGGAGTTGTTGCAGAAAAATCCCAACAGCACTACAAACGAATGATAAATTTGCTTCATGATCCGTAGATTTACTGCTTTTAAGGATGGCCGTACATGTCCTGCTTGGTGTCATTATCGCCGCTCATGTCGGCTCGGGTTATGTCCGGTTCCGGCCAGGAGCGCCCACGCTAAAACATGAAAAGCTGATCTGGTGGTGCATGGAGCGAAAGAAGGAAAAAAAAAATCGGCTATAGAAACATAAGACGGACACGCAACGCGCTGTGAAACAGGCCCACCATTGGAAACGTGCAACCACGTAGAAGTGCACGTACTCGAAACGTGCTGACAGGTTTTCCGTGCGCGAAAATCCTCACATATATTGACCATAAAGCGTAGGTTACGGTCATCCTCGGCGAGCCTACTCCATTAATGAAACACCAGTGTCGCGTCGTCCTTTGTGCCCTGGGCAAAAACAAAGTGCGCAAAGTATAGAAAAAAAAAACAAGAAGAACTAGGTTGAAATGTTTTTTTTTGTTTAGCTAAAGCCATGACATGTCTTGAACAATTTGCTTCAAATTTTGTCCTCAGATTTCCAGCATATTTTTTTGGCGGGATTTATTCTGCAGCCAGGGCTACATTAGTTCGTTTTATGATTCTGTGTTCACAAGGTTATGACTACGACTCTTATCGCCTCAAACAACTAATTAGGGTGCTATGAATGCAATATTACTTACCTCTACGAACCTCTCAGAGATTTTTAGTGTGCAATACGTTATCTAGTTTAGAATTTTGCTTGAAATTTTAATAACCAATCGTGAAAAACCATGAAGTCTATTATAAGAAGTCGATGGAAAACTCTATAATCGGTCAAACGCTCCGTTGGCGGAGTTCAAGTGTCGAAGAAAAACTTCCGACTCGAACATTGACCATCTGCTTTCGGTGCACGGTGCCGGTGCCAAAGCGTATTCTTAGCCAATAAAAAGAAATCCCGCTGTTCAGTGCCCTCACACGATCAAGCATTCAATTGAATTCCTTTGCCTTCTTTCGCATACATAAGTAAGAACCGGCCCGGTTCGCGTGCCACGGAAGACGGCGACGGCCACGAACGGAGTCACATGTTGCGCCTCTTTGTCAGCGTTTGATGTGCACCACGGAACACACGCGGGAACATATGTACTGGCGCGCGTACTTAGCATGGAATTCTCGTTCGGCGTATCGATCCCATGATGCTTGAGCCGCGCGTCAGCTGCCACGGAGCAAAAACGAGCGAAGAAAAAGAGACATATAGATTTTTTTCGCTCCCTTGCTTCTGGTTGCTTCCAAATTTCAAGCGTCGGCACACAGACCGCACGAGAAAAGCGTGCGGAGACATTGACCACGAGATGCTGAAAAGCCAAGCGGCACGATAATAGCTGTGTCATTAGCTTAATTTGATGGCTTTCTGTTCTACGAGCGGCATCGAGATTTCGGTCGGTGCCACTTGCCTCCGGAGTGTATTTTCTCGGAATTCATTTGCTCGATCGAACGGGGACGGTTTGAGGCGTGCCTTTATATTGTTTTACTTGGCTTTTCCTTCCAGCCGACATGAAGCATACTGTGCGTGTATGTGTGTCAGAACTAACGCAAACGCTGCTCGATTGCCGGAAATGTAATGCTTTGGTGTGATCACGCGGGTAAGTGAGCAAATGGTGATAACGAGCTGTGGAGTGTTCAAGATATTGATCCAATTGTGTTTGGAACAGGTTCTCTCGGTTGAGGCGAACACGCGTTTGATAAAGAGAATAAAATGCGCACTATGATAACAGTGTTTGGATGAAGTTGTATTAAAAATGAAGACAAAGCAAATGATAAACAACGATTAATTAAGTTAATGGAATGTATTAAAGTACATTTTTATGAAGGTATTCCAAATTATTTGCTTGTTATTGATCATATCTAGAATGATCTGGAATGACGTTTGAATATTGTTGGGAAGATTTTTAGTTTTCCTACTATATGTATTGTTTTATCTTATTAGAGGACTTTCATGGGTCTCATACAGCCCGATAACCCATAAGGTGGGTTCACACGAGTCGAACTTTTGATGACGAACTTCACGCACACTATTACTGGATAACCTTTTCTGCTTGAAACAGACTCGGCGAACATAGCTCGACTCACTAATACATTGACAAAAAAAGTTAGCAGATCGTACAAATTCGAGCAGAGTTCGACTCGTGTGAACCCACCAATAGAGCTCAGTAACTTGGGATCCTGCTCGACTGCAACTACTCGAATAATCATTTTGCTGTATATTATTGTTTGATACTTTCAAATTATTGTAAAGACCCGAACAAGATTAATGAGATGGATTTAACTCAATGTTTAATAGCTAACCTATCCTCATCTTCAGCGGTTTTATCTTCTCTTCCTTACAGGCGAAGATTTTTGAAATAAGATAGCAAAGGTAGCTTCCGATTAACCCATTCAATCTCCTGCTCTAGTAATCGATTTAACCTTGATATTGAACTGTGTCGCTTTGAGCTGAAGCGATACCCGCGGAACGAAATCCTTTACTACCCTGTCCGTTGATGGATCGTTGGCCGCGCCGCATACAATCGAGCTCAACAAGTTTGACGCCCCGTCCCAAGAACAGAGTCCAATGGCGGCGGAAGCCAATGCGAGAGCGAGATCTAAAATAGAAGACTTAATTTTATTACAAATGACTATCCATTAATCATCATCATTGTCACCGGCATCAACGCTCGGAGGTTCGCGTACGCCACGGCCGCGAAGCGTAAAGTTTTGGTCAAAGACACGGCTGACTGTGGAACCAGGACTCGCCGGAGGGGAAGCTTACAAAGTATTTGATGAGATGCTGGCTGCTGGATGCTTGAACGAACCGGACGTAGTGGGGACGATTTTCCATATGACGGAGCGTGTCCATACATCATCACGATCGTAGCGATTCCGGTGATTCCACGTGTGGTGTAAAGCAGACGGCGGCCGCCATTCTCCGCTATATGGGGCGATGAAAAATAGAAAATAGTCCAAATCTCTTAAGTAATCAGTTGTATCGATCGTGGGATTTTTTTCTTCTTCTCTCGTACGCTCTGTCTTTCCACCCTGCCCGGGACGTTCGATGTCGGCCGGGTCTTGCACGAGATTGTCCTGTGTGTGTGTGTGTGTGTGTTTGTGTGCATGTATGTGTGTATGTCCTTCAAATCTCACCCACTTGTCCGCCGGTCGGCCCGGCAGCCGCTTCGGTTTGGCACGCTGAAGGGGTTTGCGCTTAGTACGGCGGCAATTTTCGCTATTTCATCACCGTCATCATCATCATTCGTCTTATTTCGGTCGCCGGTGGCGGTGCCGGGCCAGTCACAACCGTCCCGCTCCCGCGTAATGGCCACCGCTCGCCTGCCGCCGTAACAACCACGATCAAGTTCCGCTCCTGCGCTCCGGCTGCGGGACACGCTTGATTGGTGCTATCAATATTATTTCAGCGATGAAGACGAAGAAGGATGCCGAACCCCTTTTGTTGCGCCATGTTGTTTTGTGTGGGAAATTCTTCGCTCCTTCCTCGTCCCCGCCGCTCGACGCTTGATTCTTCGCATTCCCGCACGAGATAAACGTTTGGCATAGCGCGCGAGACGTAGCTGCTTCGCCCCTGGTCGGCCCAGGACGCTAAGGGTTCGCCGCCCAACTCCTAGACGATGGTGTTCGGTACCGAGGGTCGGTGTAAAGGGGTAGAGTGTAGTAGTTGAATTGAATTAGGGTTGGTGAATGAAATACGAGCAGTGTGTGGGTGAGTGAGTGTGTGTGTCTGTGTGAAGTTCAAGTGCTGATGGCCGAGCTGCGTCGACATTTTCCAGCCGTAGGAAGCACGGAGCGACCGGTCATCGCTGCAGATGCACCTTTTCCTCTCGCTTTTCAATCGAAAGGAAATGATGGATGATGAGGATATTTTTCCACCCCCTCGTGGGCGGTGGGGTGGCAGCAACAAAAGCAACGGTAGCAACAGCACTTCATCGGTTTTCTGGGATCGATAATCATCAGTCTCGTGACGAGGCACATGGACGGCTGGACGGTTGGTACATACAGCATGTACGTGGCACCCGGCCCGGCCCGTACAGCATGTACCCGGACGGTGTTGGCCGTTCGGCGGCGGCCCACTGACTGGGGGAGTTTATTTATTCTTTTTCCCTCTACCGGTGGCCAGTGGTCGCCCCGACTCGGGCCGGGATTTCTGCCTTCACCGAACCGCAGCGACACGGTCCGTGGATGACGATGAGTTGGTGCTTTTGAGTCTTTGTTTTGACATTAGCAATAATCAATGAGTTTGTTGTTTTGTTCTGGTTTATTTTTTCACCCTCCCGGCCACTCCCGTGGACGGGAGATTCCAACGAGGGGTTTCTCTTTCCACCGGCCCACACCAGGTCGAGGAGGAAAATTTAGCTCGGATCTCGGGCCAATCCCTGGAATGGGTATAGATTGACCAGGATTAGCTACGATTAGGCGGGAGCGGAAGGTGCAGAGTTTTAGATATCGAGAGCTCAAAAACAAAGCCCCGTAGACGTTGGGAGCTGTAAGCTGTTGATCCGTTGGCGGGGTGTGTGTGTGTTTTTTTTGCTTTGGTCGTTTGTTTTGCTGTTTTTTGCGGAGAACGTGACACGGTGATCGATGTTTAATTTAATCTGTTCCTATTGTTCGTACTGCCTCCGTCAAGTGGTAAGTTTGTTTGATATTGCATGGATATTTTCAAGTGTAATGTTTTTCTTCTTGGCGTATCGTCCTTTGGGGTGTTGTCATGGCCAGATAATATTGCTCAAATATTATGTTGTTCATGCCATAACCGCGGGGCCGAGAGAGTTCCGGTTTAAAAAATCAAAATCGTTTTTATACTGCTTCGTTCCAGAGGGAATCATTTTTATCGTTGGAATGGGGCTTGAACTAGCTGTTTACGTACAAGGACTGTTAGTGGAGCAGTGGAAGGTTCTCAATTGGTCGAGCAATTGTAGAGCATTTGCAGTATTTTTTCTGCTTTAGCCTTACACATACTTGTTAACCTATTTGATCTGTTCAGTGAGAAATGAGATGTAATATATATTTTTTTATTTTACTTTTTTAAGGCGATTGCATTATATTGATAGGATTTTATATACTTAAATGTTGGCTTGATAATTTTCTGTAGAAGAATTTAGATATATTTGACCTGCATTTACCATAATCCAGCTGAGCCCTTTTAAACGACAGGCATGCTTTAAACACGGGCTGTCGAAAAAATGGCTACAAATGACTGGGCGGCTCCACCATCCACCGGGCGGTGTTCGTGAGCTCCACTCATAAACTGGTCGATCCACATTAAAGAGCGCTATTTGCCCGTGCTGTCTGCCATCCTTTCCAGCTTGCGCGGCCACCACCACCACCACCACCACCACTCCGCCGCACGATGGTCGAGATTCTGTCAGTCGAAAACAACAAGCTTCGCAGCGGGGAAGCGTTGTGTGCCTTCCGCCTACCGGAAGCTTTCAAACTGGACCAAAACTGTGTACGGTATGGAAGGGGGGGGGGGGGGGGGGGGGGGGGGAAGGGGAGGGGGGGAGCCGTGGGCTGGCAGAAAGGTAGCCCTCCCCTAGGCACCGTCGGTCAGGTCCGTCGTATCAATCAATGGAATTCATTTTCGAAAATGGCCACAGCTGCAGCAACCGTCCGCCAGAGTAAGTAACGGATTTTCAGATGCTGCGTGTGTTTTTCTCTCATTCTTTCCCTCCAAAATATGCCTCGTCCAGTAGGTTTAGAGGGCTACGTGTTGCGCTTCGGCTGTTGTTTTGCTTGTTTCGTTTCGTTCGAAAAGTCTCGCTGCCTTCCTCCCATCGCCCAACCGTGCACCGAGGCGAGGGCTTTTCGAAAAGTTCGAAAATGAACCACCGCGCAGGCGATTGAATGACATCCCGACGGTGTTCATTCCGGCAGCCGAAGCACGGCACGTTCATCGCACGGTTCATTCAAGCTTCGGGCGTCGGGTCGGGTGATCGGGCAACCGTGTCGGGTCGTCCTTCCCGAAAGTCCTCTCGGCACGGAAAGCATCCGCTTCATGCGCTTCGGAAAAGCCACGCCAGCCAGCCTGTCTCCGCGGCCAGCCAGCAGAGGAATCCCGAGTCCCGCGGTCGTGCCCCGAACAGATTTTCCACGCGTCCCGACCGCGTCCTCCTCGCTGGGTGGTGGTGCGACGGTGGTGTGGGAGGTTGTGGGCGGCGGGGGTGGCAAATCCCGACGGCAGCACACGCCGTCCGTGATCGCGCTGTCGTGCGGCAACAAGCACATCCGCTCCGTCAGTCGTCGGTTCGGCCAGAATCCGTTCGAACACGTTCTCGCTGCTTGCCTCCGCGGAGCATTCGGTGCGTTCGCTCGCCAAGGCGGTTCGTTCTCGTGCGCGTAATTTTCCTTCTCGGGGCTCCTCGCGAGGGCCGGATAAGCGGATGCTGAGGTACGATGCAGAAGAAACACCCGCTCCATGAGCACGGTTGAGGTGTGTGTGCGTGTGTGCATGCGTGTGTGGGTGAGTGTGCTTGTTACGGGTGCGAATTTTCACGTGAAAAGTCACTTTTATCTCTTCTGCGCGTAGTGAAAGTGCTTCGTTTTTTTCTCTTCTCTTTGGGCGTTTTATTGGGGCCAGGCCATTCCGCCAGGCATTGATGTGCGTGCTGCGTGGGTTAGAATGTGTTTGACGGCGGTATAAGCGTGAATAGGTGCGGGAAGAAGGCTGAGCTGTGATGTGACAGTGTTCGCTGCGTGCTGCGAAAAGTTTATAGCGACGAAATGCAGAAGAAATAAGCGGAAATAGAAAGCTCCCGTAGGCATTCAATTGGGTGGATGGCGCGGAACAGATTAAAGAAAGAAACAATCGTACGAAGCACGCCTGAGCTAGCTGATCTGTTCACACACGCACACGCAACGCAACAAAGCAAAACAAACAGCCTCCAGAAGAAAAGCCAGTGAACTGTGTTCGGCAAAGGTCAGCCCTAGCGGTGGCAGATCGCGAGTGTAACGCGTGCTTAATGAAGATGGCACAATAAAACACACGCGAAAACAAAAGGGAAGAATAAAACACGGCCCGGCTGAATGGCGTGACGATGATGAGCACAAAATGGCCGGCTTGTGCGAGCTAGCGCCGGGAGAATCCGCCGTCCGCCGAAAGCTCGCGACCCGCCAGGCGGCAGCTGCGAGCCGGGGTCGTTTTCAATTATGTATTATGTAATGGGTGGTGCGCGGGTGGGTGGTGGGTTTGGTGGGTCGGGCGAAGACCACGCTTCTCCGCGGATGACCCTTGAAAGTTGGAGGCTCAGCGCGCCGCGCGAGATGCCATCACGCGCTCGTCATCCCACTCATCTCGTTATCCTTGGGACCGCGGTGGCTCACGGCGTCCGAGAGCTGGGTGACTCGTGCGAGCTGGCCTCCCCTCGTAATGTCCGTACGTGCGTAATTACCGGCAGCAGCACGCTTTTGCTACCGCACACGAGTGGGTCGGAAAAGTTTTACGCCCAGAAAGTCTACTTTAAGGGGCAAAACAACGACACAAAAAAAAAGAAAATGGTGCACATGCTTCATGCAAAACGGAACGCTTGACGAAGAGTGAAGAGTGCTCAACGATGAATGGAAAATGGTTTTTTCTCTCCCACGGGATAGTTTGCGAACGCTCACTTTCACCTTGTGCGAACACGGCACGGCCTAAAACAATCGCAATCCCACGATTATCCTTCAAAGCGCGTCGCAATAAACAAGCCTAACAGGAATGTGCATGAAAATTAGCTCAGAAGGCTCGCGAACGCTCGGGCAAGGGAAATTCAACGGAAAAACTCGGCGCAAAACTTAATGCCGCGCTGTATAATGCGGAGAAGTGAAAACAAACAATTTATTCCGGGGCCGCTGGCCGTCGCAAAGTGGTCACGACTGGTCGCTTACAGCTGTTGCTGGTTGCCAGCAACAACAGCACCAACAACACATAAATAAACGAAAACAAAATGCGTTCCCGGAAAATGCCACCAACGGCTTACTCGAGCTCGGGGCGTGCGGGGTGGGTTGGGATTTTAATGTATTCAAATGCGTCAAATTTGATGCTCGTCTTGCGTAAACGGTTGACAGACGCGGTGGCCGTGTGTTTTTGCTTCGATCATTCGAAGACAGTACGGGTTGAAAAGCGCGTGGGAGTGGGCGATTGTCCACCGGAGCGTTGGGCGGAAGGCAAAGTAAATAAGTACGAACCAACGCCAGCCGCACTGGAACCGCAGATAAAACCGCAGCGTGCTCAAAATTCGTCAACCCGACGAGCCGGGGAAGCAAACGGCTTATCGGGGAAGAGAAAAACAATAACCCAATAATCCTCGGTGGTGCTGGTGCGGTCGTCTCCCGCTTTTGGGGAGGTGTCGGAGCTGCGTGGGAAAATACGAGCGAGGCAAAACGCAAAGCGAAACAGAGAACGAGTTGGACCGACAGAGCGAGACCGAAATCAACACCAGCAACGGGCACGCTCGAGCAGGAAGTAACCAAACAAAAAGCAAAAAACAAAAAACGATTGATGAGGAAAATAAAAACACTTGAAACGCGGAAACAAACAATAAATTTCCGGAACGGAACCCGGGTGGCTTCCACCTACACACAGTCCGCTGCGAAACCGAAAAACAATACCATATTCTCGCCCATCTGGACGCGCGGTGGTGTTGGTGTGAGGGCCGTGGAGAAGCAGCCCCCCTCAGGACGCGTGACACTGGGCGGGTATTGGTGCCAAGTGAGCGGAAATGAACTGACAGTTTCCATTTGGGCACTTCATCCTGCGGTTTCCGTTCGGTTTTTAGCACCCATTTGGTGGTGCCGTGGCCACCGTTTTCACGGTGCAGCGTGGGGAACCGGATTTGGCGCGACGCGTTGGTGAGGGAAACAATGATTCTCTCGTTAAGGATCATTCAGCATTCTCGGAATGTCCTTTTTCCATTACTTTCAGCCGAGAAGGGGAGTGAAGAAGCCGGCTACCAGCAGCCAGCAGCCGTCTTCGATCGATGGCGATAAGCTGGCGCTGGGGCCGTGGGTGTGTGTGTGTGTGGCCAACAGGGAGCGGGTTGGGTTGAAAATTTCACCAATCAATAGCGAAAACAGACCGAGGATGTGCTGCCCAAGCGTTGTGTCACTTCTTGTTATCTTAAAAAATAGGCCACCAAAAACAGAACACTCCGGTACTTCGGAAATCGATCGTCTCGTCCGGACGGTTGCTCAAAATCTTCCTTCAAGCTCCCTCGGCAACCATTTCACACTTTGCGGACGGACGGGCACGGCACGGCTGAACAAAGGCTCCGAAAAAATGAATCACAAGACATAAAATACAAAGGCGAAATAAAAACGGAAATCTAGCAAACTTGGTGTTTCGCAGCGGTTGGCGCCTCCACGTGGAACCACGTGGAGCGACTCTCCAGATGTCAGTGTTTTTAAAGACTCCCGTTTTTTTCTCCGCCACCAATTCCGCGAGAGTGTTGCTAACGGTGTGGGTTGTATGTTTTTTTCTCTCTCTCTCTCCATTGTTTCCCATTTTCCAATTTCCACCCGCACCTGCAGCGGGTGGAAACTTTTCGCCAACTCTCGTCTGCTTCGGTCGGTTTTGGGAGTCTGTGAGCACTGACGTCTGAAAAACGTCCTCACGACGCCGTGCCGCGCACGTGGACGCCATTGAGAAGCCCATTAGAACGTCCATCATCGTCCATATCCTTGTGGGGGGATGGGTCTTCCGTCTGCTTTTCCTGCTGCTCGAATTGGGTTGGATGGTGAAATGAAACCCGGAAAGTGCTGCAAACGTGCTCCGCTGCGGTCAAGGTTTCCGGTTCAATCGATTTCGATAAATAGTAAGAGGCTTTTCTTGGACGCGAAAAGCTGCGTCTGTGGCTGTGTGTGTGTGTGTGGAGGAGGGAAGGCGGCGTTAGATCCGAAAGCAATCCAATCCGGCAAATACTAATCGGTTCGCCGCAAAGTGCTCCACAGGTGAACCAAGCTCCAGCTGATTCTGGAGGTGTGTGGCTGTGTTTGTGAAAGTGCGATTTTTTGTTATTTTTAGTTATGTCTCGATCGTTTCCGTTCGGCGTCGAGCTGGAGGTGGAACTGAAGATCCATTATTTAGTACCACAGCTCGTTGATGGTGCTGCTGCTGCGGTGGCTTTTTCCCGGTGAAAAGTGTGTGAAGCAACGAACGAAAGTGGGTGTGTTGTAGCTAGGATACTCCAGCAGTCGGTACCAATCCCGGAGCAATTTCGTACACGAGATAGGCGACGGGATGCTCCACTGGGGGACATAACTTGCGTGCGTTCGTGGTGATGGACAGGGCAGCTGCAGCACCGATCGGGAACAGGAACTCCGGTGCGTGTTTCCGAGTACGCAGAAAAGGTAAATGATGTTCTCAATTACTTGCCTGGTCCGTTTGAAGTGGATTCCTCGGTCGCCGCGACTTCGAACCGCTGGCGTCCGCTGGCAGTGTTCTTGCTAAAACGGCTGTAGCTTCTGTTTGCACACAGATCAAAGGTGTTTCGGTTGGGGAGGTCAATGAATCACGCCTCCGGATTTCAAAGAGATCGCAGAACTCGCTCCGGAGCGCGCTCTTCCTGGCGAACGATGCGATGACTTTGCGCGGAACAATAGCTCGCGAAATGGCAGAGAAACCCGGCATTGCAATCAATGCAAACCGGGGTGAATTGAAGCAAATGTGCTCTGTACCATCCGAATGAGGCGAATCTGCAAGCTGCGATGGTGAGGTTGCCAGTTTCCCAAGCTCAAGTGAGAGTGGTTTCGATATTGTTTTGCTAAATTAAGTCTCAAGTGAAGCGGCCGTTTCAAATTAACTTCAAACGATCCAGCACCTGCTTAGGCAACGACGAATAGAACTTGGAAAAGTTATATCTCGCACGACGGAGCCAAAAACGCTCCTGCTGCTCCTGCTAGGAAATGGATCAACTTTCACGCCGTTCTAATGAATCTCCGTGAAATAGAAACACCTGACACGGAATCACAATGCGAAGATGGGTTTATTTTGCCCGCCTACCTCCCACTCGAGCGCGAAATTTCAACTGTATCACTTTACTTTCCACGCGGCGCCGCTGTGTTTGTGCGCTCCGCAGTAGGGCAAGTAGGACTCCCTTCGCTACATCAAACGACGAAAGACTGGGTCGCGTTATCAGCAGCGGCTCTTTGGCGCTTCCCAGACACCCTTTTGACAAAAGCTGCGACACTCGGGCGTTCTGTTCTGGGAACGAACGGACGGACAGACGGGCACAGAAAAAAACACACACAGAAACTTCTCGCGAAACTTCGAAATCGTGCGCAGCGTGCGCCGGGCAGAGGGAAGATTCGATGAAAAGTGTCCTGCTCTAAACAAGTCGCGTGGGGTTGTTTCGCTGGTGGAGCGGGGAATGTCGTCCCGGTGGTAGATTCGTGAAATTTTATGAACTTTCAACCACGATGCCACTACTAGCTCAGCGGGGTGGTTTTCGCTGAACCGGGCGTGTCTAGTTGGGGTGGCATCGTTTGGAGTGAATAATAACTGAGTTTAGTGGGGGCCGTTTTTGTTTCTAAAATAAGTTTCAGCTGAGACGGCGCTCACCGGGCACACATGCTCGCCGCGTTGCGTGGCGTATTGCGCACACTTTTCTCCACACTTTCGGCACACTTTAAAGCGTTCGTTCGTTGTCGCTCAGGTGCGTTTTGCTGTGTTTGTGTGTGTGTTTGTGCGCGAGCGCTTGAAATTCAAAATGAAAACAAATTGAGTTCGTTAATGGATGCCCAGGGCCTTTTCAACCATGCGTCTGCTACATCACCCTCCTCCCACCACCCACTCGCCCCCTCCCGTCCCCTCTCGTAGTCGCTGGTGTAAAATTATCAGCCGTTTGGTGTTTGCGCCCGCTTCACGTAGGAAACGCAGAAAAAGAAATCCTAACAAAAGGAGGGGACAGCTTACCCACAAAGGGAACACGGTGCTGGTGTGTTAGGGTGTGTGTGTGTGCGTTTGTGGGCAAATTTAGCTCATGCTAATTTGTAGAAATTGTGTGCACGAGCTGTGCCTAACACACTTCCGCATTTTCCAAATTATTTTTAATATCAAACGCTGTCGCTGGCGCTGTTTGATAATTTGAAAAAGCGCGATGGAAAAATAAAACAGAACCGCACCGTAACAGACAGAGCGAACGAGAAAGAGAGAGAGAGTAGGAGAGAGAGAGAGCAAAGAAGGCCATGAAAGCGATTTTTACCACGGAACAAAATTCTTTCTTCCCATTTTACGGTACCTCTGTTTCGCCCTCGTTTACATGCCCGATAAGCTCGCTCGCTTTATCTGCACCGACTATCCGGTCGGGCCACCGGGCGAATTTTCCAATGCGGTTTTCCTTCCTCCCCCGGCGAGCCGCGCGAGAGCATTGTCGAGAGTTTCCCGGTTCGCGCGCGCCTTTCTCGGTGTGCCTTTTGTTTTTGACCATTTTTCCATCTCCTGCCCGTTGCTGGCGGTGTGCGTTTGTTGGTGTGCACACAGGCTGCTCGTTTACCTTTCTCCCCACGGGGACCCGTCTAGGGAGCGCGTCGGGAGCCATTGCTTACCCGATGACATCTAGCGGGGCGAGATGAGCTCGAGAAAATCGCCCCAAAACGCGCGAAGAAAACCTGCGTACCAACAGAAGAGATAGAAATGTGTCGGTGTGCCTGTGTGTGTGTGTGTGTGTGTGTGTGTGTGTGTGTGTGTGTGTGTGTGTGTTTGTGTGTGCTTTCATGTGCCCACCTTGTGAGTGAAAAGTTTTGCGGTGGAAAAGCGCGAGAACTAAAAGAAAAGCTCACCTTCCCACCCACCGCGGTTCGTTTGCGTAGCTAAGCAAAATTTGATTAGCATTTAGGGGCGTGGGTTGGAATGGGAAGTCTTGTTTTTTTTTGGAAGAAATACAAAAAAACAACCCGGAAAATGTCTGCCCACCCTCGCTTGGTCGAAGAAATATTGCTCCGTGCGGTATAGAGATGAAAGGAAAAAAAGCGAAACAAAACGCCTCCGTGGCTCTTCGCTTTAAAAACGATCTTTAAGGCGGTGCCTCCTACTGGGGGGGATGTAGCGAAGCAACATGCTGCTGTCCGGTTTATTAGGGGCCTGGTTTGGGGGGTTTCGGCTCGGACATGAAGATAACAAAATACCGAGTGGGAGATAAATAAAAGCCCCCCTCCCGGTGCGCAACACGGTGCTCTGGGGGGATAATTTTTTCGGCTGATTGATTACGGATTCCGGTCCCGGATCGATCGGTTCGAGTCGATTAGTGGGCCGGCGAGGCAAGATTGTCTGCATTGTGCGCCGTGATGACCTTCGTTTAGCGAGAGGGTGCTCGGATTGACCCAATCGGTGTATGTATTTATGCATGAGCAAAATCCGGAAGCCCGGCCCGGAACTGTCCGGAACCGCATCAATTGCAGCGGGGCACGAACTCGTCATCCGTTCGTTTTATCTAATCAAAGCACATCCTTTCGATCGTTCTCTTCATTTCCTGCTGCCAGCGGTTTAATCTGTCCGCCGGCTGGCAAAACCGGAAGGGGGCCAGAATGAGCCAGCCGGCAGAATTAAAGGGATGAAGCGAAAAACACAACAGTGAGACCACTTTATTTTATGGATTGAATTTCTCGGTTCATTAGACAGTCTCATCGGATCGGCGAAGCGTAAAGCAAATCCCGCTCATCGTCTCCCCCTTCCTCCTCCTCTCCCCCTTCTCCACCCTTCCACTGGACATCCGGATCCAGCACGAGACGAGCTGAGGAGAAAAACATCCTCCCGGCAGAGGGAGAAAGCGAGAGAGACAAAAAAAAACGCTTGGAAAAACATTCCGGAAGCGGGGCTTGTAGGCGGGTCCCAAGGACGGAGGCTACCAGCAGGGCATTGATCTAAAATTAAAATCTTCCGTCAAGGCATTTTGTATTTTTTACAACTTTTTCCTCCACACTCTTGCGCTCGGGCCACTTTCCAGCCATTGCTATCGCACCCATAATTTTACTCTAATTTCCCGAAACGAGGACATACCTCATGGGGACATGCTTGCTGGTGGTGGTGATGGTGGTCCTTTTTTTCGTTCGTTGTTCGCTATAAAACCCTCGACAATCGGTTTCCCCGGTGGGCTGGGCGGTCAGTGTCCTTTTGTCCTTTCGGAGCTGCTCGAGTGAGGCTGTGGTGGACACAATCGATAAGCCACCGGCAAAGCACTCACACACTTGCGCACATAGCGTTGACGGCACGTTGAGAGAATTGTTCCGGGATAATTAATTTCCAGACATCCAGCTCCAGTTCGTTCCTTGCGATCCAGATGGATCCTGTTTGTGAAGGATGTTCCCGTTGGCGGGAAAAAGGTAGAACGGTATCGATGAGAAATAGGCTAATACTTTCGACGGACGCCACTGGAGGGAATAAAAATCTGTAGAATAAAATAAGAAGATGACAGGAAGAAAAAAAAACGCACGACACACACACACAGAGATCGGAGCGCAAGTGGACGGTATGGAATAGACTTTTCTATGCAAATAAAAAGGCGTACAAAAAGCTCACCGATGACACCACCGGGTTTAGCGACCAGATAAAAGCAATTATGAAGTGTGCTGAATGTTGGATGGCATAATTTTACCATTTTACTATCCCTTTCACACACACACACACACACAGACATTCCATCCGACCGTTGGACATAGCTGAAAAGGACGTCGACGGTTGCATCTGCTGTGAATTGGTTTCATTTCCGTATTCTTTTCTGCTGGCCTTTTTCGAGCCCGGCCCTTTCTGTCACCCATCGGAACGTGGAGAATGAGTGCAAAAATGCTGGCTTGAAATTGGAACCGACGGAAAGGTGTGTGGGTGTAATGACTCGTTTGGGGGGGCTGGGAGGCTCTACTTTCCGCATGGAAATGTCTGGCTTTATGTAGCTTTTGAGTTTCAACTCATCTCTATAATAGTAAGCAAAAGCACAATGGCAGGATCAGTAGAGTAGGAAGGAGTCTACCGGCTTTCAAAAACATGCTAGGCGAGCTGGTGTGTCTGTCTATTTGCATATTCGGTGTAATCGGATTATTGAAATATATTTCAAAAGCGTACGCAACAAGAGCGCAGATTAACAGAGTGGGAGGTGAGAATGAATTAGACGAAGAAGCCTAATGAGTGGAAAAAACGGTCCTAAACACTGCGAATCGTTCGAAAAAAGCAATCGATTTAATCTATCCCAGATAATCGCTGCATTAGGGCAGCGTTAAGAACACGTATCAGGTGGGCTTATCATAATGGGCTGTGCATATTTATGATTGATCCCAAATGAAGAGAACGAACAAAAAAAAAGCACAACAACAAGGCAACATGTTCATTAAATCAAATCATGAAATTCGGTAATCGTTTCAGGCGGTTCGTACGGTGATTTGATTGCTGTTTTTGCCCCGCGCCGGCCCCACGGGGATGGGCCCGTGGCAGCCATCGCGGTTAATGAAACCATTTCCATTTCGGCTTCCGACGAAGCGACAGCGGCTGGAAGCGCCTCCAGGCCGCGACCCCAACCGTTTCTAATTAATATACACCACTCGCACGAACACAACGGCCCCCCCCCCCCTCGTCACAATCACTATGCAAATGGTGCGAGATTGTTGTGGTGTTGTCGGGGGGCCGGTGCGCGACCTTATTGCCCATTCCGGCCCGTTCCCCGGAGCGGGACCCAGATCGCCGAGTCACTTGTCGGAAGGTTGTCCGGCCCGAAAAGGTCGCCGTTTCTGGGTGAACTCGTACCGGGAGCTCTCGCACACCTATGGCGTTCCGGGGCTCGATTCGCGGCACGAGCAGGAAGCCGGGGCGAAAAAAGGCTGTGTTGCGATATGTTAATCACGTGTATCCCGGTGGCACAGCACCGCGACCGTGTCCCCTGCGGGCGTGCGAGCGTGTCTCCCGTGTCCCGGGCGTGCGTGTGTTACATTCCGAGTGACCAGATTAACAAGCTGCGAATGCGCTGTTTTCACGCGATCCGATCGTTGAATCAATGCCAATCGCCGGCCGGCCACTAATTAGTGTGCCATCATATTTTCCACGAAATTGGATCCCACCGGTGGGTTCCAAGGGGGAAAAACTGTGATGTGGGAAAAGTCAAGGACACTTGACCCGCGTTCGATCCGTTCCCTATCTCACCGTGCTCACCGTGGCGAGCCGCCACGTTCATCAAATCCCAATCATGCATCATTATGTTTGGCGAGGGCTTTCTTCAATCCTGGACCTGGGCCGAAGAAATGTGCAGGAAATACGTTTGCGCTGCGTGCGCCGTTGCGCCGATAATTAGGGCAGCGCAATTACTCGTGCTGCCATTTTTTGAACGTGTTGTTAGCCTGATGCGATATGTCGTTGCGGTGTGATTAGTATCCATGGCACGGGCCGTATTCCGGTGTTGTGCAGCAGCGTATCCAATTCTTACAGGCACCCGAGTATATCCAGCGAAATTTGATCCCTCCCCGACAGCAATTCAGCGACTCGACGTTGAAACGCTGTACGATGAAGATAAGGGTCGTAAGCAATAACTGATGTGATGTTGTCCTTTGACTTTGGCAGCGCCCGTTACTGCCGTATAATTCCATACCGAAATTAATCACGACAGAGAAAAACACGCCAAGCGTCCCAGGAATGTGTAATAAACCGTACAATATCAAGGTTTAATAAAATTGTCGCCGGATGAGGTGCGGCTCGGAGCATGCGAGCGTAACTATAGCGTCTATTACCGAGCGTAACGCCAGGTGTACGTCGTACTTCTCGGTGCTTTCGCTGCAGGAATGCAATCAAAATCAGTAACTTTACAATATTTTAATAATCTCGAGAGTGCTAAGAATGCTCGTGCTTCGCCGGCGCCGTTCACGCCGCACAAAGAAAACTAAACTGTCACGTGCAACGCAACGGCGCCTGGCGAGGAGAAAAGAACATACACAACACTTCGTTGGTCCTTCGAGCCGGATCGTGACCACCGGATATAGTTTCCCGTGCGCGAGCGGCCCAATTCGGGGTGCCCCTTCAATAGAACTTAGTTACGCTTCGTCGTCGTCGTCGTCGGCACCGAATGACTGTCAACGAACCGTGAACCGTCCTTCAATGGCCCCGAACGGCTCGTACAAACCCATTAGATGACCATTTCTCTTACGAGCGCACCATTTTATTCTCGATGCCCACAAATGCGTTCGGAATGCGTTCGGCTGTGATGGGCGGGGAAGGTCGGCCCGGGTCTGCTCCTACCCGGAAGGACGGGAGGACTTCCTCGCCCATCGTCTCTGGCGCAACATCCATAAAGTTCACACAAAAGGATCGCCTGGGCTGGGTTGGGCTCCGGTGCCTTTTTTTCACGTTGTTGTTGTTGCCGCTTGCTCTATTGTTCTTTTATAGCATCATGCATGGTGTAAGTAAAAACGATACACCGGCAAACGATGGTCGGGACGAAATATTGATATTGAAAATGTTTTCGTCTCGCCACGGGCCTCTCGTCCTTACGTCTCTAGTGTTCCTAGTGCTGAAATTTTGATGGCCGGTTTCGGTACAAAATATGGCACCCTTCGGTTCGATTGAGATTGATACTCGGGCTCCGGACGGGGAGCAAGTGTCTGTGTGTGCCTCGGCGTCTTCTTTCCCTTCTTGGGGCGTCGTGACGGTGCTAGGCATCGGTAGCCGGAAGAGTGTTTACCTTCTGCTCATGTTGTACGATTTCCGATCGATTTCCAGCTGCGTTCGGGAGCTCGTGTTGGACGTGCGAGAACACCGCTTGGACGAGCATCTGGTGTGCTCCGGCATGCTGATGTCTTCTTCCGGAAGTTTGCGGACGTGTTGAGCTCCGTGTAAGAAGACGTGTATGGGCGAGCTACCTGAGAGAACTATCGATCTGATTTGGGGCGCGCGTGTGAGTGTGTGTGTGCACACGTTACTCGCAGCGATCAAAGCAAAGGTCGCAGAAGAGCCGATGGAACACATCCCAGCCGCGTCCGGAGTACGGATCCGTGCCGGAAATGTACCAGGGTACTATTTTTGGCAAACGAGGTAAATATGGTTTGATGTGGGTGGAAGATTTTTTCTTGATTGGACGTGGCAAAAAGTTGTGCCACGCTCGTCTCGGCTGACGAGCCGACGACGGCTTTCGGGACCTCGGGAAGGCTCATTAGGGAGCAATATGAATTTCTGCGCGCCTTCCAGCGTCACCAAGCGGCCGACTTCATCATTCGGTTTCGGTCGGCTGCAGCGCCACAAATAATAATCCTTCACCTGAGAACGTGGAAGGCATTCCACTGGCTGGCTGCGAGGGATTCTTGGGAGCGTGCCAAAACGGGTGGAAAAATAATTCATGTGTCAAATAGGTCACTTCCACCAGTTCGTTCCTCCACGCCCGGTGCTGGCTTATGAGCCTGATCGACTAAGCGACTGACGGGGATTAGGTAGCACCGCGTGAAGGTTAAGTACTTTGACTTTTTGCCGCGCTGTGCGTGTGTGGGAGGGCTTTTTTCGCTACACACCCACACACTCGTAACCCGATTCACGATACGGAACGCTGCCAATCATTCCGCGTCGAAATCCACCTGCTGCTGGGGCAGCGATCCGCGATTTCGCGCGATGATGAGGATGCGCACCGGGCGCACCGGGAAGATATTCCTCTTGGGGCTATGGGGTTCGGGTGGAGCGGAATCGATTTATTTAGATTCCTTATAAAATATGAAAACATTTTCCAAATTTCCCCCCCTTTTGCACTGCGTTATGGAAGCACCTCGCTGTACACCTTCCTGTGTCGTCCTTCGCGATGCGGGCAGGATGAAAAGTGAAATGGAACGCAAGAGCGCAAAAAACAGAAACACCATCTTTAGGAAGCCGTACTCCCGCCAGATTGAGCGGTGACTTGAGACTTTTTTCTACGTCGAGCCCGGGGTACATTGTTGGTAGTGTTTAAGAGGATTTGCCGTTGCGTGATTCGCAGTTGGCAGCGCGCGGAAGCGGCACCTGAACAGGGAGTTCGCTCCCATGTGTGGGAGACCGTTTCGGCAACCTTACTCAAAAACCTTTTCCTCGCCACCTTGTCAAGCGCCGGCTGGAGTCGCTAGGGCTGGGAAGAAATTGTGATTATTATGATGGTGTTTTGGGCAAATCCAGAAGCCAGCTCCAGGCATGGCAGGCTGGCACGAAAACATCCGACACATGCGGGTGTGAACAAGATCGATTTCGTCTCCCGGGGGCGCCACGTTCTAGCAGGTTGGACGAATAAAAAAAGAAAACGAGCGACCAAACAGAGGGGCCGCTTTCCAGCTGGGGTACGATGACGTGCGACGCCAAAGCGAGAGAGAGAGAGAGAGAGATAGAGAGAGAGAGAGAGAAAAAAAACGAAAACTTTCATCAATCATCGGGGCAACCCACGTTTGGTTTTTTGGCGGTGTTGTTGTTGTTGCTGCTGTTGTTGGTTCGTCGTTGACGGAACGCAGGTGCCGGTGGGGTCACTTTTCGCTTCACGCAACGGAAGGTACTTTTTTCCTTGTGTTGTTCGCTTCGTCCCTGCGGCACGCACAGGTTCGTTCCGGGCTGCCGTGTTGTGTCGGTGATGGAGCAGGTTGCTGATTCCGACTGGTTGACGTTTCGTACGCCGGATCGAAGCGAACGACAGAGACAGAGTGACATGTGCTGGAAGCGTACATGTAATTTTTATGTTTTGGTTTTCAGTCAACATGGGCGTAAGTTTAGGTCGATGGATGTCTGTGAGGAATCAGAAAATCGAAGGGGTGTTTCAACCGTACGCCAGGTTGCCAGACTGCTGGCATTATACGTTGGTTGATATAAACATGTTATAACTATGTAATAACGAAATAAAATGTTTTATGTCTTTCTGTCCAAAATGTGTAGTTGTAGAAATGGTCTCCCAGCGGCTAGTGTATCTTCAGTGTATCTAAATAAACTAATATGAAATGACATGTGAGTAACAGGCAAAGAACAGGCTTAGCATTCGCTTGTTATTAACATTCGCTTTATCCAATAAGTCGTGTTTTTGCAAGCCTGACGAAGAAACGGTTCGTACCAACGTTTTCCCCGGCGCTGTAATAATTCGGCAAGTGGTCACGTAGAAGCGGTCCTTGAGCATGATCCATCCACCCCATTGCGGTGGCACGAGTGCACGAGTGGTGTGTATTTGTTTTCACTTGACATCGGCCATGAATTTCGTTATTAATGAAGGGATCCCGGTTCTGGGGAGGGTGGACCGGGATTAAAGGGTTCTCGCCCCCGTTTGCGCAAACGGTTCGGTCACGTCTGCATGTGGGTTACGGGGCCCGGTTGGTTCCCGGTGAAGCCCGAACAGTTCAGTGCGAGTGCGTGTCGATCAACCCAAACAAACAGGTCGCAAGATGGATGTGGCGTTGCGATTTTTTTGTTCTCTCCCCCACCCCCGGCTGGGCAGGCTCTCGCCCATCCCTCAAACACCGTCCGTCGGAACGTCAACAGTCGGTACGTGAGTCAACATGGCGTGGAAATCGATTTCTCAATCACGATTGCCCCCAAACCCCACTGTTTGGACATTGCGTTTCCGGACGGTGGAGGACGGTGTTGGTGTTGGTAAAGGGAGCAGAGTAGGATACTTTAGCGCTAGAACAATTCGGACATGCTGCCAGTGGCACCGTGTCAGAAGCATTCACCGACGGGACGTCATCTTTGACAGTTTCCGGAGTGTACCGTGCGCCTGCAAAAGCCATCCTTTCCATCATAGACGGGACGGATCGACTGTGCACAATTATAGCCGGAAGATTGTAACCGCAAGCTGCTCGTTGCATAATGTATGCCGTTTCCTGCTAAAACAGGAGCATTCATCTCAATGCTAAAGAGCTTTCGAATGCGAAATTACATTAGCGAATCGCTTCATCATGCGCGCCTGCCTTCATATCCCATGTTTATGGTTGACAAAAATTCGTTTACGCACCGAGTCTCTCAACCCCTCGCGTGCGCGTTTGCGGGTAACTTATGCAGGAATTTCAATTGCTGCAAACAAGACGCAGCGAACTTTAAGGGACGCAAAAGTCTACCTCCGAATGCGTGTCCCAGGGGGGACGAAAAATACGAAGCAATGGAAAGATAACATACGCGAGCGTAGTTTCTCCCAACGAAGAAAACAAACAAACGATAAATCGTCCGTTGTTATGGTTTAATTAAATTTTTCTTTGTCAGTTCGTTGAAGTGGGACATTTGTTTAAAAAATAAGGTACCCCAATACACACACACACACACACACACACACACACACACGTTGGATGTGAGCTTCTTTTGTGGGCGGTTGGAGCCTTCCGTGGCATTTTCATTTTTCAAAGCGCAGCAACCGTTCGGGAGGACAGTTTCGATCGTGGCATTGTGTCAAAGGACGGGCGTGCTTCATCTCGGTTTCGTAACAGTACGAGAATGAGGAAACGGGACACCGTTTATCCGGCTACTGGCGTCCAGAGTGGAAACAATCGTGCCCTTCCTCCAATCGTGCGTCCTCCGGATGGTTTTTGACAGATTTTGGTGTCTCCTGCAGTTTGTTTCCTCAAGACCGGCGCGCATTCTCTCTCTGTCTCTCTCTCTCTCTCTCTCTTTCTCTCTCTCTCTTTTTCTTTCGCTCGTTTGGTAAGCTTCAGTTCAAGCATTCCGGAATGCGAATAGCTGCGGTGATGGCGTCTTTTGGGGCCAGGAATGTTGGATGAATTTTTCAGCTGCCTGGCATTGGGATTCTTCGAACGCATTAGATTTGCTGGTCCGGTACCGCGAGAATGCTGGCATGCACACCGAATTCCGCAACCGTACCTGGCAACAGCGTGACTCGGCCGAGACCCAAGAGCTTCCCCGTTGTTTTGCGTAAAAGTGATCGAATATTGTACGGCATTACGAAAAATCTTGTCTCGGTTAGGTTTCGGGTAGTGTGCGAAAAATTGGAGCAAAAGGGGGAAAAAACATCAACAAATGGAGAAACAATTGCATAACAAACGGGCCCTGGAACGGAAGCTTGCGTCTGTGGGCTCCTTTGCAAAGGGCGGAAGCAAACGCAAAGGATAGAAGTCAATCTTCGTTACCAGGAGCTGGCGTCCACGTGCGCGCGCACGGCGTCGTTCTGCTGTGTCATGTTTAAGTGAAAAAGGTCAGGTCTGTACGATGTAGCAGGGTCTGAATATATGTTCGTTCGTTTATGGCTTTACGGTCCCCCCCCCCCCTCGTAAGGGTACGAAACGCCACCGTTCCGCCCGGTTCCGAGAAGCCTCGCAGGGCCCCAGCGGTGGTGGAAAACTTTATTGGAAATTTAGCGGCATGAATGACAAATATACGCACGCAAGCATTCTGCCTTCAAGCTTTACCCGGGGTGGGGTGTCGGAATCTATTTGACAACGATGTATTTGTGTGATTCGTGTGTCGTGTGGAGCGTGTGTGTGCGTGTGTGTTCGGTGGATTTGTTACAATGAAATGAAAATAAAGGAACAAACGGTTCGGTTCTTGAGAAGCGGATCAAATCGCAAACGTGTGCTTGCTAAACGGAACGCAGATGCAGAACCGGTTACACAGATGCTGCGTGGTGTCCTTGTGATGTTTGCCCAGCGTTGGGATTTGGATTTGGAGCACACAAATGGGAGGTGAACGAAGCAAAAAAAAAACATGAATTATTCAGGCAGGCGAGCGTTTTGGAAGGATGGTAGTATTAGAATTTTGATACGGGCAGCAAGCAATAAAATCGAAAGATTCGTATGATATGAATTGCTTTATGATCATTGTGGTTTCAATAAAGTTCATTGCCGGTTTTTGCTTACACGTATTTGTGATACTACACATCCGCATTCAGAGCAGTAAAATTGAAATTAAAAGACTAATTGCAAAGCGGTGATATTAACATCCTTCTCCTTTCGCCATCAAAGTTGTGCATAAATATTCATTAATAGATCAATGCATGGAAACCCTTGGAGGTAATCGTCCAACACTTTGCAAAACAACCGTCTTTGAAATATGCTCTATTTAAGATCCTCTCAACTTCATTCGCGCGTGATAACCATTGTTTTTTAAATGTCTCGAATGAGCATCCTTTATAATGCGAAAGTCGCCGCACTGGAACGGAACAATCTACAGAGTCCCGCGCTCAGAGTTGGACCCTAATTTGGTGTCCAGGCTTTTTACTTCCCACCTTTGTTCGTATGATGATTTTTCATTCGCGCGCTATCTGCTTTCCCGAAACGGAACCGCTTCATTGCTGAACCCATCTTTTTGTCACCGTTAACCGATGTTCTGTCGCTTTTCCGGGGAGACAGCCCACCCAGAAAAAAATCCTTCTCTGCCTGCGTGTAAGGAGAACGCAAATTTGCAGACCACAATCTTACGTTACGGCGTGCGGTAAAAGGTTTCACGTGGCGCTCCGGTGCCATGTATTTTCGCTTGTCATAATGGATTTAATTACGCCCGCCTGAGACCTTCATCAGGCGGTGGGTGGGTGGGCGTGCACCCTCACCGGGGGCCCGATGACGTGCGACGTGCATCCGCAATCTGCGTATTCGTAAAGCGGAGCGAGCGATGAAACAAAAAAAAAA